>CAJQZJ010000542.1:2394571-2417940 GCA_907164525.1 Lophiomys imhausi
ACACACACACACACACACACACACACACACACACACACACACACACAATAATTTATTTACAGTTTTGGCCAGAACTAGTAAGAGCCATCATCTTTGGGTCTCAGCCTTTCCTATAAGACTGCTATAACTTACAGATGAGCTTAAATAAAAGCCAGACAGCACGCCTGTATAGCTGTGGAATACTTATTGAACGTAGGAAACAAGGCTTTCTCCTAGTCTAATGTTCCAGGGTGGACCATGAAGAAGGTTTTAAAAAGGCATCTAGGTGATTGTTTGCTTGTTTTTTTTTTTAAATGAGACTGTGGTATGGATGTTACCGAGAAGCAGAGATTATTGGATGGTTGGGTGTCTTAATATATCTTATCATAGAGAGAGCTGATTAGTTTGGGGCTGAAGTTGTAATTGTTAAATAAAAATCATTCATCTTTTTATCTGAGAGAAGAGGTTATAGTATTTCATAAATTGCACAATTTCCTTCTTTTGCTTGTGGTTAGGCAAATTTGCAGAAGAGTCTTATCCTCACATTCTGCTTCAAAACGACCTTGTCTCTGATGCTGATAGTTTTATGGGATTCTTTATGTCCACCAGAGAATAACAGCCTTGCTATAAGTACTAGGAAAGCTTTCAACAACTGTCAGACCAAATTTTGATTCTTATTTCTCAGGGATGGAGCATTTAAACTTACAGTCTCAACTGTACTGTATAAGAGAGCACAATGACTCACATATTCTCCCATACTGTCATATAATGTTACTTTTGTTAAGTATCTTAATCATTTTAACCATGGTTTGCTTTTCTTTAATTTCTAAGGAGACATTCATGTCACATCATGTATGGGCCTTATGTTTTTTGACTTCTATGAAATACATATTTGTTCTTTTCCCCATTTGTCTATTGCAGTATTTATCTTTTGCTGTTGACATGTAGTTTGATATATTATTCATGTAAATGCTTTATTGAGTAGATATGTGGTAGCTATCTGCTTCCATCTTGAAGCATGTCTTCATTTTCTTTAATTTTTTAAAAAAAATTTATTTATTTATTTTACATATATGAGAGTTCTATCTGCATGTACCCCTACATGCCAGAAGAGAGCATGAGATTCCAGTATAGATGGTTGTGAACCATGATGTGGTTGCTGGGAATTGAACTCTGGACTTCTGGAAGAGGAGGCAGTGCTCTTAACCACTGAGCCATCTCTCCAGCCCTTCTTTAAGTTTTTTTTTTTAATATAGAACTTCTTGTCTTTTTATTAACTTTACTTGTATTTTGTGAATAGAAATTTTATGTGCTTTTGAGAAATATTTCTGTATGCCAAGGTCTAAAAGATCTTATTTTTACCTAAAAGTTTAAAGACTTTGTTTTATATAAAACTTCTTTATCTGGAATAGACTTTCATTTTAAAATTAGACACAACCAGTTTTTCTATCTCCATTGCTAAATGACCTCATATTTACCCAGTGTTCTTCAGTATTGTCTTTGTTATATATCAAAGTCCCACCCGTGCATGTCTCTGCTCCAGGGCTGTCTTCTGTGTTCATTAATCAATCTACTCTTTTCTCAGTTTTTATTTGTAGAATTTCTTCATATATTTCCCCTATTCAAGAAGGGAGAAATTGTAGCCCAGTGTGGCCTCACAATTGTCCTGCCTCTGCCTCAGTACTAGGATTACAGATACATGCCAACACACCTAGCATCCCCAATTTTTTTTTAAATTAAGGGTTTTATTACACAAAATTTCAAACATATACAAAGGTAAAGAAAATGTAACATTCATCCTTATATGTATTACAAACTTGTCTTCAATAATTAAATATTAGCCAATGTCATTTTGTCTATAGTTCCACCCAACTCCTCTTGGTCTTCTGGAGTAATTTAAAGTAAATTCCGAGGATCATCACCCTTATCCTTACATACTCAGTATGTGTCTCTAAAACAGTGCTTCTCAACCTTCCTAAATCTGTGATCCTTTAATACAGTTCCTAATATTGTGGTGACCCCCAACCATAAAATTATTTTTGTTGCTACTCCATAACTATAATTTTGCCACTATTATGAATAATAACATAAATATCTAATATGCAGGATCTGATATGTGACCCCTGTGAAAAGTTCATTCAACTTCCAAAGGGGTTGCCACCCACAGGTTGAGAACTGCTGCTTTAAAAGAAAAGGGGAGTTGCCTGACTAAAGGGATATTGCCTGACTAATGGGGTATTGCCTGACAGTGGTAGCAGCACTCAGGAAGCAAAGGCAGATGAATCCCGGTGAGTTTGAGGACAACCTGGTCTATAGAGCAAGTTCCAGGACAGCCAGGGCTACACAGAGAAATGAAAAACACAAAACACAAAACAAAAAGAAAAGGGGTGTTAGTAAAACACATTTATTTATCATTGTTAAACAGCCTTATTACATAATATTCCCTCAAATGCCTACATAAAAGTCGATTATTCACTAACAATATTCTTTTTTCAAGTTACATCTCCATCAAAGTCCCCTCTCTCCCCCCTCCTCCCCTCCAGGTCCTACCCTCCCTCCTTCCCTCATCCCTGTCTCCATCCTCTCCTTCTCCTGGGATGAGGGGGCCCCCATATATCAAACCCCCTTAGTTCATCAGTCACATGAGGGCTAAGAGCTTCTTCTTGTACTGGGGTTTGATATGGCCACCCAGCTGAGGTATGATGGTCCACTAACAAACAATAGGGGCCATGATTCACTGCTGGATGGTGTTTTTGATTGAGTAGTTATGCTAGGTTCCTGTCTGTTTGGATCTGTGGGTTGCAGGATGGTTGTCCTGTGCTATATGGTTAATATCTACTTATAAGAAAGTACATACCATATGTATCTTTCTGGGTCTGGGTTAGCTCACTTAGGATGAGCTTTTTCTAGTTCCATCCATTTGGTTGCAAATTGCATGATTTCCTTGTTTCTGATAGCTGGGTAGTATTCCATTGTATGAATGTAACACAGGTTTTTTTTTTTTTTTAATCTATTCTTCAGTTGAAGGACATCTGGATTATTTCCAGTTTCTGGCTATTACAAATAAAGCTGCTATGAACATTGTTGAGGCAATGTCCTTTTGGTTTGATGGAGTATTTTTGGATATATGCCCAGGAGTGGTATGGCTGGGTCTTGAGGTAGAACTATTCCCATTTTCTAAGATATCACCAGATTGATTTCCAAAGTAGTTGTACAAGTTTGCAAACCCACCAGCAATAGAGTGGTGTTCTTCTTTCTTCACATCCTCACCAGCATGTGCTATCTCTTGAGTTTTTGATCTTTGCCATTCTGAAAGGTGTTAGATGGTATCTCAGAATCATTTTGACTCATAGCTAATACCAATACTCTTCAAACTCTTCCACAAAATAGAAACAGAAGCAACATTGTCAAGCTCACTCTGTGAGTCCACAGTCACCCTGATACAAGTAGGCTTCATCCTAGGGATGCAGGGGTGGTTCAACATATGAAGATCCATCAACTTAATCCACCACATGGACAAGCTTCTAGAGCTCTCAGATATATGTGTCCTCTTCCAAGTCTCCTGGTGGAAAACAATTATTCACTAACAATATTCTTTGAGAGGCTGTATATATCCCAGTGGTTAATATCATGTATTGTAGAGGATATGAATTCGATTTCCAGCACCCATGCTGCATGGCTTACAACCACCTGTAACTCTAGTTCTGTGAGAATCAACACCTATTTCTGGCCTTCCTGGGCACCTCCAGTCATTTGTGCACATACACAAACACACACACACAGACAGACAGAGAGAGAGAGAGAATTAAAATAATAATAAATATATCTTTTAAAAATAAGATGAAGTCATGATCTAAATAGTGCCTATGCTTTGGTATTGTTTGATAATACTTTTTATAATTTATTTTTTATTTCTTCAAGTTACATCTCAATCACAATCCCCTCCCTACTTCCCCCTCCAGTCCCACCCTCCCACCCTCTTCCCCTTCAACCCCCCATCCTCTACCCTTTTTTTGTAAGTTTAAAGTATATCTTTTCCCCCCAACAGCTCTCCCTTTCAGTCCAACAAATGGTTCTTTCTCTTATAACAATAAATACAATACAAAACAACAGAAATAAATAGGCCACAATTATGAGAGTTATATGGCTTAGCATACATTCCCAATGTCCAGTCCATATGTATTTGGCACCTGACTTTAACATTCTACTATCTAACCATCTCCATGAGTTTAAAGTTCTATATCTAACTCAGCTTTCATACTAACTTGCATCACAATTTTAAAAACATCTTCTTAGATCCAGAACATCCTCTTGATTCCTAAACAACTCAAAATTTAACTATGAGACTCTAGCTATCTATTCTTCAACCACCTCAGAGACCTGAGAGGGATAAATATATTTGATTATATAGGAAGTGCAGGGCCCACAGCTTCCAAAACTAAGAAGACATACCCGTGGCTGCCTGGACAGTTCCCATTTTCTCTCCATACATTACAGCATCAATCTTCAGCAGTTTGGCCCCATTTCTCTGACAGAGATTGATTGCAGAGCAGGAATTATGAAGGACTTGCCTACCCTGTCTTGGCAGAGCTAGGCTGTCCACTTACCTGCTTCCAAGTTTTGTCCTTTTTGGACAGCATTCTGTCTACAGTTGAAGCAAGGGGTTTTTCTTGCCAAGAGATAGGCTTGCCACTAATTCAACCATCTCCACTGGAGATTCTTTGATGCTCATCTTCTACTTGGAGTAGAATAGGGGGTGCTGTCAGGGGCTGACATGTCTCGATATCAAAAAATCTTAAGTTAAGAAAACATCTTTGAATGTCTATACTACTTTTAATCCTCCTTTAGTCTAGATTCTCTCCTGAAGCTTCATAGCCTGTAAGAAAATCAGAAGCTCAGTTTTAAAATGGGAAAATGAATATAAGCAGACATTTCACCAAAGTGTACATATGCCAAATGACTATTAAAAAGTGATGTTGACTATTATACCTGAGAATTAGAAATTAAAAAAATGACTACAACAATATAAATACTCCTCATGAATGTATATTCAGTTTATCCTTTCACCTACTAAATGATACCTTATTTGTGTCCAAGTTGTGACAGTTGAGTATTAAACTTCAAGAAACATTTGTGAGTAGGTTTTGTATAGACATGAATTTTTGTTTTTATTTTTTTCAGTACCAGAGGTTGAATGTATAGATGTATATATATACATTTTCAATTGAGTAAATAGACTATAATAGCCATGTCATGAGAAAATTATGTTTAGATTTGCAGAAACTTACCACTCTTCCAAGGTGTCTATCATTTTGCATCCCAGCAGCAGTGAATGAGAGTTCCCATTTCCCCACATTCCTGCTAGCATTCAGTATTGTCATGGTTCTGAATTGTAGCCATTTTAAGGGGTACGTATGTACTGTTTCTAGGAGATTACTTCTCACCAGCTTCTCTGTGCATGGATAAGTATTTAGAATGTACTTATAGTTATCTGTATCTGGTGAAAGCCTTTTCCAAAGCAGAAATGAGTCATATGAGTATATCCCAATCAACATTATTTTAAAAAGATGTGATTATAATGACTGTGTTAAAATAACCAGCTATGAGTAGGAGTGGACACTTAGCAGCCACGAATTCTTCTACTGAGATAAGTAAATACTCATCTCACCCTTGTGCTTAATGACAGTAGTCTTTCATAATCTGGAACTATCATACTTATTCAACCAATTTCTTATTGTGAGCATGTATATGTGCGATTTTTGCAATACTGTACACACACACACATATATATGTATATATATTTGTGCATATGTTTAGTGATTTCCTTAGGATTCATTCTTCCTTGAGAAAATTCTCATTCAGAGTAGAGCATGGACATTTTTGATGATGTATTTCATAGATACTGATGCATTTATCATGAAAAAAATTATGCCAAATTGTATTCCCTTCAAGCAATTTACCAGAGAACATTTTCCCCAAACCTCTCCACTTAATTTATTGTTCACCTACATGAGAAGTGATATTTAATCACTGTATAAATTTATATTTAAAAGCTATTGTGGGCAGGGGATGTAGCTTAGCAATAGAGTTTTTGTTTAGCATTTACAAGGTCCTGAGTTTAATCTCCAACACCACAAAAATGTAAGAGCTCTATTTAAAATGATACTACACTTATATGCCTTCAAAAGCCCAAATGACATTGAATAGTCTCCCTCTCTTTGATTATGATTTTTCTTGTTGATATTCATGAAATTCGATTTTTCACGCAATAATTATTCATTGTGATTCTGTGCTTGTGTGTGAATTGTTAACCTGTTGTCCTAGTTTTGTTTCTATTTGGAACTAATAGGACACAGGTGCTATGAATGGGAAAATGGAGAAAATGAGAATGGGTAGCAACATACCTCGGGAGGGGGATGTTAGAGCAACACAAAGGAAAAGGGAAGTGGGATGAATAATAAATACAAAGAAGGTTGAAAAAAGACATTTGTAATATTTTATGTCTACTTAAAATTACACATATATAAGTACATATACTTAATTGAAATTATGCCACTTGAGATGACAATGTTTCCCCAAGAGAACTATCTAACAAAAACGCTAGTTCCCAACATAATAAACTTCCTTTTGAGTTGTTGGTCAGGGGAGTCGAAGAAACACACTGTTCCAGATTAAAGGCTATTGCCATTGCCCCTAGTAGCCTCCCAGAAATAGAAGGTAAAAACCTATTTCTGAATAAACACACACAGGACTTGGAGGAATGGACTAGCACTCATACTTCTGAAAGGAATTATTCAAGCTATCAAAGGAGAAAAGCAATCAATAATAGCACCTATCTGTAATGCCTATGAACTACAAAAATGACCAGAATGGCAAGGTATCTTGAAAGTTACAATATTAACATTTATATCCTGGGGATAACTAACAGCCATCTGATTGAACTTAAAGCCAACCCAATAGAAGGGAATTCTTACCTGGTACTGTAAACCTAACCCACTACCCTTGGCTAGTGAGGCCAAGAGAACTGGCTACTGCCACTTGACTAAATCAGTATAATTTATAACTACATTCTTAATACTTTTCCATGTACACACAGATAAATGCATCTCTCATCCATCACCTTCTTGCGGCAGATGGAGACTATTACAGAAATCCACAACTGGTCAAAATATAGAGAACAATTGACTGTGGGGTGCTCAGCCCCAGTGGACACGTCTACAACACAACTGGGAACATCACAGAAGAGGGGTCAGAACGACTGTAGGAGGCAGGGATCAGGACAGGATGTCTACTGTGAGATAGTGCTGTTTACATATGGCAGGGAAACTGCACCCAGAAAATCTCAATATGGTCGCCTGAACAAGACCAACAAAAATAACAACATCAGTTGCCATGTCAGCATTGTGGCAGGAATTCTCCCAGGGCTTCATGCCTAGAATAACTACAGACAATTGATGGTTGCTGGGAAAGGGAAACTTAGCGTTGTCCAGGTAATCTAATTCCAAGAGGTCAACCCTAAACACATGTGAGCACATCACCAAAGTGTGTCCACATTTTATTTATGAGTGTATTACACATATGTACGTATGCATAACAATTATAATTAAAGGGCAAGAAGCCATGAATTTGAGTAGGAGTGAGAAGGAGATATGAAGAATTGGAAGGAGGAGAAGGAAGGGAGAAATGATGTGAATAGACTACTTACATATGAAATTCTCAAAAGTAGAAACTATTTTTGTTGTTTTTCCCCCTTTTTAAAGAGAGAGAAGGGAGAAACATGAAGTTGAGTAGATAGGGTAGTGGGAAAGATCTGGGAGGAGTTGGAAGGGGAAAATAGAATGAAAATATATTGTATGAAAAGTATTTTTAAATAAAAATCAACTTAGGGGAGAAAGGATTTATGTTTACATACAATTCCAGGCTACAGTCTATCATAGCTGCAAAGTCAAAGAAGTGGGAACTTTATTATTTGTGTTGTTATTGTTTTGTTTTCTAGACAGGGTTTCTCTGTGTAGCCCTGGCTGTCCTGGGTTCACTTTACAGAACAGGCTGACCTCGAACTCACAGAGATCCACCTGCCTCTGCCTCTGCCTCTTAAGTGCTGGGATTAAAGATGTGCCCACCACGCCCAGCTGGGACAGGAACTTTCAATAGCTAGTCACATCACATCCACAGTCAAGAACAGAGAATTGATTATGTGCATGGATACTTGTGCTCAGCATCTTCTCTCCAAAACCCAAACCCAAGGAATGGTGCCACTTAAAGTGGGCTGGATTACCCCACATCAGTGTAAATTTGATATTCATTTTCCACATGAACATTTAAATACTAATTATTTATTGAATGTTTATAAATTCTGCCTTTTCTTAGTTTTTAACTTCACCTATGTCCTACCTACTTTTGTTTTTATTTTTAGAAAGATTTTTACAACCCTGAAGTCAAATACATAACTACATATATTTCTTACAATCTTTTGGAATTCCATTTAGGTCTCTACATCATTGAAACAAAACATATCTAAAATCATATAGACTGAAGCTTTGCAAATAAGTAGGTAGGGTTGATAGGGATCAGGTTTCTTATCACTGTAGTGAGAATATACATATAAGTACAGGAAGTAGGTAGAATTCCATGTAGTGGTGGATTAAAGTTGAAAATGCCACTATCAACTCATGTTTAGCATAATACATACACAGTGCTGTATACCAACATGTGTAGATATTTGTATATAGAGAAACTAGTTTATAGGTATTCTTTTTCTTTTCCTCTGTCAGCTGAGACAGCCTAAAAGCAATGATCCAGTGGCAATCAGTCCACCTAGATCTTAGTTTCTAATACCATTCTCCTCTTCCAATAGAAGACCATGAAAAAAATGACAGGTACAGCTACTGGGGCAGGAAATACAGAAGACAAATGAGAGATACACTGTAGTATAAGAAAGTAAGGGAGTGCTTAAAAAATCAAAATGCTCCCAACCCAAAGAAAACAATCAAGCAAAAAGACCCTGAAATAATAAGGGACATAGCAGCCAACTAAGAAGGATTCCTAATGGCCAAAGCTAGAACAACTAGAACAATTAAATAAGTATTTTTGATTATTACTGAGAGTCTAAAATAAACATCCATGAATTCATATTGGCATAAATTCTTAAATAAAAAACTGAATACAGAAGATAAATCTTTTGTGCAGAATTCTAAATAATTTATAATGCTATCTCTTAAGTAGAAAATTATAACTGCTAATCTGTACGTGCAGGCTGTTCATAGTGACTTTCTTGAAAGGAGCACAGCAAAGAGGAGGAAAAGGGTCAGTCTGTATTGGAGAAATCTGACAAGCACGGCCTTAGCCAGTTGGCCTAGTGCCAGCACAGCACCACTGACTGGGAAAACAAAAAACCAAAACCCCACACCATTGGGTTCATTCGTGTTGTCTGGAACATTACTTCATTCTTTGATAAGGCTGGATCGTACTTAGTGGGTTTCGATACCACATTTGTTTTTAGTCATTCATGTGTTCATACACATTTAGATCTTGGTCTTCATTTCCCCCCATGTCTTTTCAAAGTTGCTATCTGAAACTACTATAGGATATCCTTGCCTTGGAATTGTCTCCATTGAAAGGCTTTATTCCTGATTACGACTCTAATTTCACGGAGAGAGTAGAAAATAGTTTAAAATTGAATTTTAATCACATAGAGGAATTTTAAAGTATTTTCACTTCAGCCTCTATCCTCTCCACATGTTGTCCCCGCCCACCTTAGATTCCCTCTTAGTGAGCACAGCACCTGGCTCCATCACTATAGCAACTAGCAGCTAGGACCAATTAAGTTATAGCTGTGTAATTAGATACCTAAGTTGCTTATAGAACCTAGATAACTGAATGGAGGAGCCAAGCTGACATGACGAAGGATGAGGCACATCTTAACTAAAGAGAAATGGACAATTGGAAGCTATCCTCTCCCTTCACTCCATGGGAGTCACAGACTTAGGTGTTAACGCCATGGTGTTTGTCTTCAACCATTATTCCAGGCTCCTTCCAGGAGATACATGAGGGAATCTCTCTAAAACATAGTACCCTTGACACACAAGGGTGAGCATATTTTCCCAGCATGTTATTTACAGAGCTATGTGCACGATGCATAATGCTTTGTTCAGACCCCAGCTCAATGATCTTACTGCTGCTTACTGCTCCAGATGTTAGAAGCTTGATAGTAATCACCAGTAGTCCCAAGATTCCCTCAACACCCTACCAGAACATATTCAATCAGCTGGGATAGTGTGTTCTTTGGCCTAGGACTCGGTTTTCTCATTTGTACTGATTATGATTCTAAGAATCTACAAATGGAACTTTGCTGTCTTACGTTATACTATCCCAAAGTCTACATGTGAACCCCAAACCAGAGCTCTAAATAGATGAAGCAGTTTAGGGTGAATAACTGAGAGATGCTTACACAGTGAAACCAGGAGACCATGGAAATATAACTTTTTGCAGATATGTTTAATCAAATGTAAATAAAGGACAAGCTTTTGATTTTTCTCTTTTATGTGTAGCAAGTGCCATATAATTCCTTTGTAGGAAACTAAGGAAGAAATATAATTCGTATATCACACAATTCACCTACTTGAAGGGTGCAATTAAATTGAATATATTCATGGGGCTTTGTGACCATCATAGCTCCCTCCATTTTTCTTCAATCTAACTAGTCATAAACAAATTCTGATCTATATTCTCAGTGAATTTTCTCATTTGAGACATTTCATATAAACTAAATCATACAATGTGTTCTTTTGTGACAAGTTTATTTTCCATAATATAATGTATTCAGGATTTATTCTTGCTGTGGAAGATATGTCTTCTTATTTATTTTACTTGTTTACCTACATCGTTCTTTGTTTTTTATTTTTTAAGTTAATTTTTGTTTGTCATACAAAGAAATACTTTTCAATGTGAAAATTTCACACATATAAATCATTATACTCCATTTTTGTTTGCCTTTCCACTATCTTCGCCTGTATCACTTAACCCCTTTTTGCTGGGACCAATTCTCTCCCCAAATAGTCTTCCCTTCTGCTTTTGTGCCACTATCATCTCTTGTTCTCCCATCTTTTAGACTTCTTCCTCTTCTCTCATAGTTGCTTTTCTAATTGCAAGTCATTGTTGAACCAGCTATGAACCTTGCA
Organism: Lophiomys imhausi; assembly: GCA_907164525.1. Lineage (NCBI taxonomy): Eukaryota > Metazoa > Chordata > Mammalia > Rodentia > Muridae > Lophiomys > Lophiomys imhausi. Next base: position 2,405,731 of record CAJQZJ010000542.1, read on the forward strand.
GGTGGCACGGATACCATGAAAGTAGACTACTTTTTGATTAGATTTAAGGCATGATCCACGAGATGAAAGCCATATCTGACACCATTATTGGGCAAGAACCTTTGGCCACACAGGTCATAGGTCATAGAGGAGAACATATTACTATTACTCTGTTAAGTGGGCATAGTATTAAGCCAACTCCTAATGACTTTTCATTATACAACTCTCAGCCCTCATCAAAGAAGCTCCTATTTGCAGTAAATGGCAATTAACACAGAGTTCCACAAAAATAAGAGATTACAGGAAGTTCATCCCTAAATAGGACGTCTGTATCACAACCCTTCCTCCCTAGGCTCAGGGATCATGATGGAAGCCCTCTTCAAGAGGCCAGAAAGAGTGTAAGAACCAGAGGTGGTCAGTGAGTACAAGTCCATGTATTCAATTCATCAGCCCATTTATGGACTGTATGGGTTTTCCTGGGATTTAATTTTTAGAGTTATTTATAGATTATAGAGATTAGTAACAATCCTTTGTTAGATGTATAGTTGGTAAAAAAACATTTCTCTAATTCTGTAGGTTGCCTCTTCATTCTAATAATGGCTTCCTTTACTGTACAGAAGCTTTTTAATTTTATGCAGTCTCATTGGTCAACTCTTTCTTTGATTCTTATTATTTGCTCTATAGAATTGTACTGTACGGCCGGGCATGGTGGTGCAGGCCTTTAATCCCAACACTCAGGAGGCAGAAGCAGGCAGATCTCTATGAGTTCAAAGCCAACCTAGTCTAAAAAGTGAGTCCAGGACAGCCAAAGATATACAGAGAAACCCTGTCTCGAAGAACAAACAAGTGAAAAACAAACAACAGAATTGTACTGAATTGAACATTTTGGCCCTCGTCATTTGATGAACATTTGGGTTGTTTCCACTTTGGATCTCTTATGAACAATGCTGCTACAAACATTTGTGCATAAGCTTTTGTGGAGACAGTTTCAATTCTCTTTGTTAGGGACTAAACCTAGGATAGACTTGTTAGATCACATCCACCTGTTTAACTTTTTGAAGAACTGCCGAATTCTACTGACCAACAGGATTTAAAAATCTTACCAGCAGTGAATGTGTTCAAGTACCTCAGTTTCTATGACAACACCTCTTTTTGCTTATTACCATTGCATTGTATGTCAAGTGGTATCTCACTGTAGTTTTGATTTGCATGTCCTTGATGGTTAATGGTTTGCAGCAGCTTCATACATGTTTATCCACTATTTATTTATCTTTGAAGAAGCATCTGTTCAGATACTTTGTCCACTTATTAACTGGACATTTGTCTTTTAAGTATTGACATAGTATTTTATTACATTTCTACCTACAAATGGCTCATTGAAGTGTGTGGTTTCAAAAAAAAAATGTGAGAAATTGGGAACTGTCCAGGCAGCCAGTTATATGTCATTTCTTAGTTTTGGAAGCTGCTGGCCCTGCATTTCCTTCTCAGGGCTCTGATGTGATTGAAGACTAGATAGTTATAGTCTCATGGTTAAATTTTGAGTTGTTTAGGAATTAAGAGGGTGTTCTGGGTCTAAGAAGATGTTTTTAAAATTGTGATGCAAATTAGGAAGGAAACTGAGTTGGATATAGATCTTTAAACTCATGGAGATGGTTGGATAGTAGAATGTTAAAGGCAGTTGCCAAATATGTATGGACTGGACATTGGGAATGTATGTTAACCCTTATAATTCTCATAATTGTGGCCTAATTATTTTTGTTGTTTTGTATTGTATTTGTTGTTATAAGAGAAAGAGCCATTTGTTGGACTGGTGGGGGAGAAGATATACCTTAAACTTTAAAAAAAGGAAGTGGATGAGGGGCTTGTGGGGGAAGAGGGTGGGAGGGTGGGACCATGGGAGGGTGGGACCAGAGGTGGGGAGTAGGGAGGGGATTGTGATTGAGATCTAACTTGAAGGAAAAAAATTTTTAAAAAACATGTGGTTTCAAAAAAATGTGTCCCAAGCCAGGCATGGTAACGCACACCTTTAATTCCAGTGATCGAGAAGCAGAGGCAAGCAGATTTCTGTGAGCTCAAGGCCAGCCTGGTCTACAGAGTGAGTCTAAGATAGCGAGGGCTGTTACACAGAGAAACCTTGTCTTGAAAAAACAAAACAAGAGACAGCAAAAAAAAAGTGTCCCATTTTTGCGTTACATTTTCAAAGTTAAGGGACAAGAGTTATTCATGTGAATGTGAATATACAGTTTCTCCATGACATTTAAATTTTTGTTATTGTGTGCATGATGTGGGGAGGGCATGTGTGCCGTGGTGCATATGTTTAACAAAGGATAACTTTGTGGGATCAGTTCTCTCCTTTCACCTTTACATGGTTTCCAAGGATCAAACTCATATTGCCAGACTTGTAGAACAAGGACCTTTCCTTGTTGAGCCTCTTCCCAACTCTATCTTTTGAAACAAGAAACCATTGAGTATTTTCATTATCCCTTCTGAAACTCATTTGACGTATAGAAAAGGGTTTATTTCTAGCATCTCTGTCCCATTTCACACTATTTTGATTAGTGTGGTTTTGTGATACATTTTAAATCAGGAAGTCTGAGATGTCCAAGTTCTTCAAAACTGTTTGGCCATTTGAGATTCTATATGAATTTTATAAGAGATCTGTCTATTTCTGGGGAAATATTTTAAGGATTTTGATAGGAATTACATTGAATCTGTGAATGTTTGGAAGCAGTAGACATCTTAACAACATTAAATCTTCAACTTCATGAAAATAGAATGGGAAATGTTTATATTTTTGTCTTGATATTTTTCAAAGCATTTTTCAGATATATATATATCTTTCATTGGACTAGGTATATAGTTCAGTGGTAGGTTACTTGTCCAGCATGTATGAGGCCCTATTTTCAATATCCAGTATCTCAAGAAAAACTGAGTTGAATTTAAAAAGAACAACATGGAGGGGGAAGAGCTGGGTATGTAGCAGAGCTGGTAGACTGCTTTCCTAACAGGCATATAGCCCTGGATTCTATCCTCTACAACAAAGTGGGAATGCAAGTACACTTAGGAGTTGGAGACAAAACGATTATGGGTTCACCATCATCTTCAGCGACATAAAGAGAACCAGCTTCTATAGGCTATTGCCCTTAGTGCTTTAAAAAAAAGAAAAGAAAAGAAAGACTCCCATGTTGAAGACACCAGACACTTCAGAAACAGGATTTCAAGGAATCAACCTGGATCTACCATAGAACTGAGGACTGGCTCTCAAGTTTCAAGAGGAGTTATGCAAACTGCCAATAAAGAAATACAACCAATAGTGTTACCCAGCTGTAGCACAACAAATCACAACAATAGCTAGCTGGCAAGGTATTCTAAAAGGTGCAATAGTACCACTTAAAAATATCCTGGGGATAATCAACAATCACTTGATTACAGTTAAGGCCCACTTCATAGGAGGAGACTAATTCTTGGCACTATAGAATTAGGCAACTAGTTGTGTTTGGTGAGGTCCTTGACCCTAGAGGAGGACCCACTATTAGTTTCCTAAAGCAGTGTAATCTCTAACTGCATTCTAAACACTTATCCTCATAGTCACACTCATAAAGAAGCTTCTTGTTCAAGCAAATGAGGATCATTACCCAAGCCACAACTGATCAAAATACAGACATCAATTGACTGTAGGGTGCCCATACCAATTAATACAGTTACAACAAAATCCCTACACTTAACGTTCAGGGAACATTGTGGAAGTGGTGACAATTGTAAGAGGCCAGGGACAAAGATAGCTGCTGTGTGATAGTCTCTTCTACAAAAAAAAAAAAAAAGAGGATACTAAATGTAGAGGGTAAAAGAGGGGGAAGATCTGAGAGGAGTTGGGGAATGGACATGATTAAAATCCATGGTATAATATTATCTTAAGAATTAATGGCTGAGCTGTGCTGGCACATGCCTTTAATCCCAGCACCCAGGAGGCAGGTAGATCTCTATGAGTTTCAGGCCAACCTGGTCTACAGAGTGAGTTCCAGGATAGCCAGGGCTACATAGGGAAATCCTGTCTCAAAAAAAACCCCAAAAAATAAATAAAATAAAAATATTTAAAAAGTATAAATCAGTTTATTTTTGGTCTTAATCATAAATGAAGTTGTTTTTCCTAATTTCCTTTTTGTTTATTCATTATTAATATATAGAAATAGAAGTGACAGCCCTGTTTACACTAACCATTTTTATTACCATATATTATGAAAAATAACAGCTTTCATTATGACATTTCCACAGATGTATATATTGTAACTGGCTTTTTGTGTTGATTTTGTATTTTGTCCCCATTGTTAAAAGGATTTATTGGAGCCAACAGATTTTTCTTTTGGGTGTGGAATACTTAAATTTTTATGTGGAGGACTATGTTATCTGCAAACATAGGTAGTTTTGTTTCTTCCTTTTCAATTTTCACATCTTTTTTCATTGCCTAGGTACTCTGACTGGGGCTTCTAATACCTTGAAGAAACAAAAAATTTCAGAATTTAAACACTGAGTATATATTTTTCCTTATGTTGAGATAGTTTTCTTCTGTTACTAATTTGTTCAGCGCTTTGATTCCCCAAGTCTATTGAATTCCATCAAGTTATTTTTTTTGTGAAATTTGAGATGATTATATTTGCCCCTTATTTTGGTATGGTGGAATACTGACTAAATTTCATACTGGGGATCGCCCTTGTGCTCCATGAATAAATCTTATTGAGGAATGGTATATATAAGTCTTTTACTGTCTAGCAGAATTAGCTTTGCTAATATTTTGTTTATGTTTTTTTAAGAGAAAAAGGGTTTCTGGTTCACAAAGTGAGGTTACAGTCCATCAATGAGAGTAAGTAAAGGTAAGAACTTGCAGCAGCTATTCACATCCACTTTCAGAAACCAACTGAGAGAGAACAAATGTCTGCATGCTTGCTTGTGCTCAGCTCACTTTCTAGGAATGATGCCACCAACAGTAAGAGAATATTCTCACTTCAACTATAACCAGATAATCCAGACACACCCTCAGGCCAATATGATTTGGACAATCCCTCATTGAAATTCTCCCTTTCCCAGATTATGACAGATTATGTTGAAGATTTTTGTGTCAATATTGAGAAAAGATATTGCTCTGTAGTTTTCTCCCTATGTAAGTATCTTTGGGGGGGGAGACAGGGTTTCTCTTTGTAGTCCTGCCTATCCTAGAACTCACTCTGTAGATCAGGCTGGCCTCAAACTGAGAGATATGTCTGACTTTGCCTCCCGAGTGCTAGGATTAAAGGCCTGCACTACCACTGTTCCACATGTGTAAGTATCTTGTCTAGCTTTAATATCAAGTTAATTCTGGCCTCATTGAATGAGTTAAGGAACATTTTCTCCTCCAGAATTTATTGGGAATGTTTGAGAAGAGAGGATTTTTTGTTTTTTTTTTGTTTTTTTATTTTTGAGACAGGTTTTCTCTGTGTAATGGCTCTGACTATCCTGGACTTGCTTTGTAGACCAGGCTGGCCTCAAACTCATGGAGATCCAACTACCTCTTCTTCCCAAATGCTGAGATTAAAGGCATGCACCACGCCTGGCTTCCTTTTCATTTTTTATTATTTTATTTTATTACTTAGTATTTTATTATTTTTTCCAACTCTTCCAGGAGTTGTTCAGTCCATGAGACTGGATGTCTCAGTACTCTCAATCTGATAGTAGAGTCCCAGGGAATACCTAGTGAACTATTGGGCTGCAGTCTACATTGGAACCATGAAGAAGTAGGTTCTAATTCTAGCAAAGGAATGCCAGAGCAACAGGATAGATGATTGTGCCAGTGAGAGTGATGGCAAGCAGGCAAAAAGCAAAGGCTTCCTTCTTCCACGTACTTTTATATATGCTTCTACCAGAAGGTATGGCCCAGATTACATGTGGGTTTTCCCACCACAAAAGATACAATCAAAAAAAGTCCCTCACAAACATACATGCCCAGTTGCTAGGGTTTTTAAATGTAGTCAAGTTGACAACCAAGATCAGCCACCACACGTCATGTGGTTATTCACAGTACTACCCCATAATCTTTTTGTTTTCACTAAATTGGTAGTACATTTCATGTTCAATTATAAATTTAAATATTTATATCTCTCTTATTACTAATATGTGTAGAAGTTTGTTAAATTTGTTATTTTTTGAAAGCCCACTCTTGGATTAATTTTACAATTGTTTTGTTATTCATTTTATTAGTTATTAATCTATTATTTTATTTCATTCCATCGACTGAATTTTAAGTAAATTTATTCTATTCATAATTTTATAAAGCATAAAATTAGATTATTGGTTTAAGAAAAAAATTGTTGAGATAGCGTCTCATGTATCCTTGGCTAATCTTGAGTTCATTAATTATAGAGGTGAACATGACCCTGAACTTCTCATCCTCCTCCCTCCACCTCCCAAGGGCTGATATTACAGAGATTGTATTACCATGTATGGCTTATGCAATGCTGGAGATTAAACCCAAGTTTTCATGTAGGCTAAACAAACACACTACCATCTGAGCTTCACTCCAACTGCACAAAACTTTTTCTTTTTTAAAAAATATATCCTTTTTATTTTTTATTCTTTTTCCCAAAATAATATTTTTATTCATAATTTGGGAATTTCTTACAATGCACCTTGATCACACTCACTTCCCATTGCTCCCAGGTCCACCCTTCCACCTTTGCCCCCACCCCCCAAAAGAAAAAAAATAGACCAAAGTCCAGCTTGTGTTTCCCATATACACATTGGAGCATGATCAATGCTCCATGTCACCAGCCCCTTAAAGATAACTGAGTCCCAATGCTGTCCGAAATGGACTAAACTTGGAAGCAGGTAAGTCAATGGCCTACCTCTGCCAAGACAGGATGGGAAAGTCCTTTATAATTCCTGCTTTACAGTTAATGTCTGTCAGAGATACTGGGCCAAGAGGCTGAAGATAGATGCTCCAACGTTATAGAGAGAAATTGGGGACTGTCTAGGGAGCCAGTTGTCTGTCATTTCGTAGTTTTGGAAGCTGCTGGCTCTGCACTTCTGTTTATTCAGGTATATTTATCCTTCTCAGGTCTCTGATGTGGTTGATGACTAGATATAGTCTCACAGTTAAGTTTTAAGTCATTTAGGAATTAAAAGGATGTTCTAAGTCTAAGAAGATGTTTTTTAAGTTGATAATACAAGTTAGGATAGAAAGTGAGTTAGGTATAAAAGTTTAAACTTGAGATACACACACACACATAGATAGATAGATAGATAATATCAGTTGCCAAATACATATGGACTGGACATTGGGAATGTATGCCATACCTTATAGTTTTCATAATTGTTTCCTAATTGTTCTTATTGTTTTGTATTGTATTTATTATTATTAGAAACAAAGGCTTTTATTGGACTACAAAGGAGAGATATTGTTGGAAAAAAGATACAATAAATATTTTTTGTGTGTGTTTTTATTTTTTTCCTTTATTTTTATTTCTTCAAGTTACATCTCAATCGCAGTCCCCTCCCTATTCCCCCTCCAGTCCCACCCTCCCACCCTCAACCCCCCATCCTCTTCCCTTTTTTTTCCTTTTAAGTTTAAGGTGTATCTTATTTCCCCCTACAGTTTCCCCTTTCAGTCCAACAAATGGCTCTTTCTCTTATAATAATAAATACAATACAGTACAACAGAGGTAATTAGGCCACAGTTATGAGGGTTATATGGCTTAACGTACATTCCCAATGTCCAGTCCATATGTATTTGGTACCTGACTTTAACATTCTACTATCTAAACATTTCCATGAGTTTAAAGTTCTATATCTGGCTCAACATTCATACTAACTTGCAACACAATTTTAAAAGTATCTTCTTAGATCTATAACACTCTCTTGACTCCTAAACAACTCAAAATTTAATTAAGAGACTCTAGCTATCTGTTCTTCAACCACCTCAGAGACCTGAGAGGGATAAATATATCTGATTTTATAGGAAGTACAGGGCCTGCAGCTTCCCAAACTAAGAAATGACATACCAGTGGCTGCCTGGACAGTTCCCATTTTCTCTCCATACATTACAGCGTCGATCTTCAGTCATTTGGCCCCGTTTCTCTGAAAGACATTGATTGTAGAGCAGGGGTTATGAAGGACTTACCTACCCTGTCTTGGCAGAGCTAGGCTGTCGACTTACCTGCTTCCAGGTTTTGTCCTTTTTGGACAGCATTCTGTCTACAGTTGGAGCAAGGGGCTTTTCCTACCAAGAGATAGGCTTGCGACTAATTCAATCATCTCCCACTGGAGATTTTTAAAAAGGAAAAAAAAGGACAATTGAGTCCTTCCCTGCCCCCAGCTCCCAACCAGAAACCATCAACTGGAAAGACCTACATACACTATAGTATACTTATCACAGTTTTTAGGGACTCTCTTCAAGGGCTTTCTCTCTAAACTGCTTCTTTTGGGGGGCTGGGGGTAGGGGAGAGGTTGTCAAAGAAGCCTTCAATGTCGCTCTTTCTCAACTATGAGTCTGTAGTCATCTATATCACTACAAAAGAACCTTCCTTGCTCATAAAGGCAGCAGCAGCATGGATAACTGTCTTCCACATGGATCCCAGTGGTACCACAGACCACAAACAACCACACAGCCTCTGGCAGCACCATAGGTCAGGGACTGCAGCACTGCCTCTGTGGAAGCATGGACCATGACCTCCAAATTGGTCCTGAGGACAGTACTGATCAAAGACATTCAACATGGTCTCAGGCAGTAACCAAAGCCACAAACAGGTGGTTATATGGACCATGAACATCACTATGGTCTCCATCAGCAGCCCACACCCACGGACACCTACATGGCCTCCTGCATGGACCACAAAGGTCTTTCGAGGGGGACCAATCTACAAAATGGACCAATCTCCATCTCAGACATCCTGCCGTTGTTCAGATCCTGTAGGAGCTCCAGGTTGCTGCAGGTTGCTGCACACCACCTGGCTGACCCTACTTGGCAACATCATGCTCTCCCATCCACTGCAGCTACATGTACATACCTGTTGCTGCTGAACCATCTCTAATTTTGTGTCTCTCCGCAGCATGTGTGCACCCCCTCTTTCCACTATCTTTCCCACCTTTCTGTCACACATTTATTCATCGAATAATTGCAAACTGCAGTGTGTCAAAACACTGTGTATGTGTGTGTGTGTATACACACACACACACACACACACACACACACACACACACACACACACATATATATATTTTTGCCCAAACAGCTTTTACATGCGATACTAATTGCAAGGAGTCATTGGTCTGATGCAAGGCTTCTGATTTCTGAAGCACCATAAATACTGAATCATCTCTCAGACTTGCCTCAGATATCTATTGTTGCCCAGAGTTAGGGTGATCTTGCAGGTGGGCAGGGGCTTTGGGGGGCAAGATCCATGAGAGCTTCAGGCACACCTCCCCGCTGGCCATCACAACACTACTGCTTGTAGCCTCTTGGCATTGCCTTGGAACCTTGCTCTCTCTCCTCCCACAAGCAGTGCAAGCATCACAGGCTGCAGCAGCAGTGGCTCCATGCTGTGAAGATCTGCCCTACTCAGCACTGCTCTGCCATCTTTCCTTCCAATTTCATGAGAGATCTGCCCTTTGTTGTTGTTGTTATGGAGATACTTCAGGCTCTGCATATTCCTCCTCAGCCACCTGTTCTTACCTTAGAGCCTCAGTGGGTCACTCACGCTCCTCAGAGCTGCTCCATGGTCCTGAGGATACAGGTGGCTGCCACCATCTTGAATTAACCTCACCACCTCATCTTCTTAGAAGCATTTGCAATGAAGATTATAAAACCAAAGAACATTGAGCAAAAGATGGAGCAGTTGCAAAGAGCACTTGCTACTCTTCCAATGACTGGAATTCAGTTCCAGCACCCATATGGGATCAAACTTTTTTTTTCAACACAGGGTTTCTCTGTGTAGCTCTGGCTGTCCTGGACTCACTTTGAAGACCAGGCTGGCCTTGAACTCACAGAGATCTGCCTGCCTCTGCCTCCTGAGTGCTGGGATTAAAGGTGTGCACTTGGGATCAGACTTTTTTAATATAAGCATTTGTATTAAAAAAAAACCTGGCCTGTTTGCAAATAATTCCAAAAGATTTTAGATGTTTTGTGTCATGTTCATTTTTCTCATTATTTACCCTATTACTCTATTGATTTCTTTTTTGATCCATTGGTTCTTTGAGAATATATTCTCTAATTTCAATACATTTAATCTTACAAGTTATATTTAATGCCAATATGATGACAAAAAGTTCTTCATAGAAACATGAGGTTTTATATGTCTAATCTAGCACTCAGAAGTCGGAGGCATAAGGATTATGAGTTGAAGGCCAAGCTGAGCTAATAGTGAGTTAAAGCCACAGTGAGACACATGGTGATGCTGTCTTCCTTCCCTTGAAAACAAAAAGCCTGGTATGTTGGTACATGCCTGATATCTCAGCACTCAGGAGGACTGTCCAAGCTCATTGCCAGTACACAGTGAGTATCAGGCCAGCCCAAGTTTCAGAGCAAGACCCTGTTTGAAGAAAATGAGAGGGGTGGAGTAGGGAGAAGAGAGAGGAGAAAGGAGAGAGAATCTAAGGTTCAAGAAATGAAAGCAGTTTGGCCAAAACTGGTTGAAGAAGGATCTAAACATATGTGACTAGGTTTAGTATTCAGCTCTGATAGTTAAAGAAGGAGAAGATGGAAAATACACAGCTGTTCCCAAAGATACAGGTTCTCCAACACTATATAATCAGTACCTCACATCTCTCAAGAATTTTGTTTCCTTTTAGATGACAATATAATTCCATTTTTAAAAGACCACAGAATCAACTAACCTAGCCCTCTTGGGGCTTACAGAGACTGAACCACCAACCAAAAAAGCATGTATGGACTGGACCTAGATCCCATTCACATATGTAGCTGATAGACAGCTTGGTCTTCATGTAGATCCCCTAGCAAGTAGAGTGGGAACTGTCTCTGACATGAACTCTGTTTCCTGCTGTTAGATCACTTTACCCTAGCTGGGCTGCCTTGTCTGGTCTCAGTGTAAGAGGATGCTCTTAGTCCTGATGTGACTTTAGGAGGCAGGATGGATTGATTGGGGAGAGGGTTCCCTTTTCTGAGGAGAAGGGGGAGGGGAGAAAGGAAGAAGAGGGTGGGAAGGTGGGACTGAGAGGAGAGGAGGGAGGGAGCTGTGATCCGAATGTGAAAGAGAGAGGGAGGGGAGAGAGAGAGAGAGAGAGAGAGAGGGAGGGAGGGAAATAAAGTCCCGTTGCCCTCACTCTTACACAAACATACACTGGATTCCAGCCACTGCACATCATCTGGGTCTGGGGAAGACAGTTGAGGAAAACCATGTTAACCTGGTTAGTGTGAAAGAGGTAAGAATCAACCCACCCCAGCTCCTTTTACCAGTCCTATAACATCTTAGACCCTGGAAACCACAGCCACACCATCTCCTTGACCAACGAAGCTGGAGTGTTGACTTGTGGGTAAGATACTATTATGGACATATTCACTGAAATCCTCATAAGCAGGATTTCCATGAACTGCATATAGGAAATGAATTGTGTAAAGATAAAGTGAATGTAATATTTAACATGAAAACACATTTGATCCAAGTTGTTTTCATTTTAAATTTGGATTTGTCATTGTAGAAAAAAGTGATGATATATTTTAATGAAGACAATGAATATTAGTCATAAGTCAAATTATATGATTGGCTCATTTTATAATAGTTCAGGATGTGTAATTTGCAAAATCAATTTTTAAATGTTTATTCATTATACTTCCATTGCCACCCCCCTCCACCCCCTCCCGGCCCCTTCCTCCTGCCCTCTACCCCCTCTCCCACCCATCCCATCCCTCCAGTGTGGGATGTCTCTGTGTATCAGGCCCCAGCTCAGTTCGTTAGTCACATGTGGTCTAAGAGCTTCCTCTTGCACAGGAAGCATACATGGCAGATCCACTAGGGTGGAGTGTCCCACTAACAGGGAACAAACAAAGTCCATGTTCGTGTTCTTTTGGGTCTATTGATTGTAGGTTGGTTATCCTGTACTATATGGCTAAAATCCAGTTATAAGTGAATATACGCCATGTGTATCTTTCTGAGACTGAGTTAGCTCACTCATGATGAGCTTTTCTAGTTCCATCCATTTGGTTGCAAATTGTATGATTTCCTTATTTCTGAGAGCTGAGTAGTAAAAAAA
>CAJQZJ010000542.1:2418340-2430337 GCA_907164525.1 Lophiomys imhausi
AAAATTTTGTGTCTAGATTAAAGAATTCCTATTATCAGCTCTTCTATAGTAGGCCTCGTAATAATAATTTACAGCTCTTGTTAATCTGGTGATTTCCGTTTATTCCCCCCCCCCCCGTGTGTGTGTCCCCTGTGTGTGTGTGTGTGTGTGTGTGTGTGCTACTGGGATTTTACTCAGGGTCCTCTGTGTGCACTCTACCACTAAGAAGCTGAATACCCAGCCCTTCCTCAATTTTGAAGGGCAGTTTTTCCTGTTTGGTACCTTTTTCCATAGTTTAAATATATCATTGAATACTTATGATCTATAACCTTTCTTCTGAGAATACACCTGAGTGGGTGGAGTAGTTTGTATATTATGAGTTGCTTTTGTTGATTTCAAGATTCTCTTTTTCTTCTAATATTTTGATTATAATCTGTTGCTATGACTCTGTTGGGATATTCATTGGAATGTGTGTGCTTCTTGAATTTTTTTGATCCATGGATTTAGCCAATGCTTCTTTCAAATGCTCTGTTTATTTCTTTATCTCACTCTCTAGTTGTTGACTTTTGCAATGCATCTTCAATTCATGCAATCTCATAAATTCCTTAAACTATGCTGATGAGGTGATGTTATGTATTCTAAACATTAATTAACCTGCTCCCAGAGACCTGCTTTCTGTATATCAAGTAATGCTGTGTTACCTTGCTTTCTAATCATTGTCTCTGATTGGCTTTAATAAAATGTCAAGGCCTGTGATTAAGCAGAGAGAAAGGTAGATGGGGCGGGCTTCTGGAGCAGACAGAGAGCATTAGAAGGGAAGAAGCCAGGAGGAGCAGGAAGGAGGACGCATGCCATGTGTTTGAGAAAACAACGTCATTCCATGTGGTCTGGAACATCGGCATAGTATGGAAAATAACAGCCCAGAGGACCTATGTATATTATATGGGGTCTAAGATAGCTTAGATGGACCAAGATTGCACAATTCAAGCTAGCGCTTAATAAGATCCATCAGGTGTCTGTGTGCTTATGTATAATGGTGGATTAATGAATAATGCCACCGATCCATTAAATATAATATAAATAATGGTAAATAATTTAACAGTTTACTTCTACACTATGCTTGCAATTCTGAATCATTGTTTTTCCTTCTGAACCTCAGATTAAACAATTTTAAATGTCATGTCTTCAACATTGTAATTTATCTCTGTTGAGTCTGCTGTTGAACAACTTTACTGGAAATTTTTATTTAATTATTGTAGTTTTAAATCCAGAATTTCAATGTGGTTCTATTTTATAAGTCCTATATATTTGTTCACAATCATATTTTGTTCATTGTATCATTGTTGATTTCTTTTAGTTCTTCAGCTTTGTTTTCTTTGAAGTCATTGTGCATATTTAGGACAATAGTTTGAAAGTGTGCTGGGTACTTGTCTTCGTTACTTTGTGACAAAGCAATTTACAAAAGAAAGCATTTACTTGGGCTTTTATGTTTTCCGAGTTTGCATCAGTGATTACGAAGCATCTGTGTGGCTGTAGGAACAGCTGAGCGCTTAACTCTGGATCTGCACGCAGGAGGCAGAGAGAGCACACTGAGAATAGCATGGGTCTTTTGAAACCCCAAGGCTACCCTCCAATGACATACTTCCCCCAGGAAAAGCCATACCTAACCATCCCCAACAGCCACCAACAGTGGAACAAGCATTCTAGTGTCCAATACTTATGGGGGAACACCTCATTCAAAGCATCACAATGCCACAAAGGCACTGTGTCTTCAGGGACAGTATTTTCTTCTTCTTCTCCTTCCTGTTCTTTTTCTTTTTTCTTTGCCTTTTTAAAAAAACATATAATATAGCCCAGGGTGTCCTCAAATTCAAACTTCTTTTGCCTAAGCCTGAGTACCAATTCATTTTTCTTCCTTTGCACTGGGATTGTAACACCTTCTATCTGTTAAGCATTGTATATTTGGAAAAGTGTCTACACATCCATTGTTTTGTTTTTGTTGTTGTTTTGTTTTGTTTTTGGTTTGGTTTGGGTTCTTGTTTGTTTGTTTGTTTTTAGAGACAGGGTTCTCTGTGTATCCTTGGCTGCCCTGGACTCACTCTGTAGACTAGGCTGGCCTTGAATTACCAGAGACCCACCTGCCTCTGCCTCCTGAGTGCTAGGATTAAAGGTGTTGGTGAAGATATCTTCTCAATCTGTGGGCTGCTGTTTTGTGAATCTCTTAATGGCCAATAAACACTTAAGAAATGCTCGCTGGGCATGGTAGCTCACCCCTTTAATCTCAGCACTTTGGAGGCAGAGGCAGGTGGATCTCTATGAGTTCAAGGGTAACCTGGTCTACAAAGTGAGTCCAGGACACCCAAGTATACACAGAGAAACCCTATCTCGGAAAACAAACAAATGTTCACTGTCCTTAGTCAACAGAGAAAGCCAAATCAAAACAACTCTGAGATTCTATCTCACACCTATTAGAATGGCTAATATCAAAAACTCAAGTGACAGCACATGCTGACAAGGATGTGGGGAAAAGGGAAGACTCCATTGCTGGTGGGAGTGAAAACTTGTACAACCACTTTGGAAATCAGTCTGGCTATATCTCAGAAACCTGGAAATAGTTCTACCTGAAGACTTCTGGGCATATAACCAAAAGAAGCTCCACCAAACCACAAGGATACTTGCTCAACTACATTTATAGCAGCTTTATTCATAATAGCCAGAAACTGGAAACAACCCAGATGTCCCTCAACTGAAGAATGGATAAAGAAACTGTGGTACATTTACACAATGGAGTATTATTCTGCTATTAAAAACAAGGAAATCATGCAATTTGCAGGCAAATGCATGGTACTAGAAAAGCTCATCCTGAATGAGGTAACCCAGAACAAAAAAGATACACATGACAGGAACCTAACATAACTATCATCTGTGAGCCCCTATCTGACAGCAGATGCTGAGACACACAGTCAAACATTAGGTGGAGCTGAGGGTGTCTTGTAGAAGAGTGGGAGGAAGAATACTGGGATCTAGAGGTGACAAGAACTTCACAAGAAGACCAACATAGTCAACAAACCTAGGCTCCTATGGGCTAACAGAGACTGAAGCACCATCCAAGAAGAATATATAGTATGGACCTACGCCCCCCCCCCCCACACACATATGTAACTGATAGGCAGCTTGGTCTTCATATAAATCTCCTAGCAACTGGAATGGAGACTGCTCCTGACCTGGATGGACTCTGTTGCCTGTTTGATGATCACTTTAGCTGGGCTACCCTGGCTGTCCTCACTGGACAATGATGCTCTTAGTCCTAATATAACCTGAAGAGCTGGGGTGGGTTGTTCGGGAGGGTTCCCTTTCCTGAAGAGAAGGGCAGGAGGGAAAGGGGGAGAGGGTGGGGGGTGGGAATGTGTGGAAAGAAGAGAGGATGCTGCGATTGTGCCAAAACGAATAAATGAATAAATAAAAAAGAAAAAGCAGTAGACAAGACTGTAGGCCATTTTCTTAGTGATTGATGGGGAAGTGATGGGGTGGTGTTAAGCATTCTAAATGTTGATTGGTCCTGCTTTCTCTGTGTTATTACTTTGTTTCTGATTGGTTAAATAAATGCTGAGGCCTGGAGATTGGGCAAAGACGGAGGTAGGCAGGACTAAGGTACCTGGGCTTTTGAGACAGAGAGCATATTGGGAGGAAGAATAGGAGAAGCCAGGAGCAAACAAGGAGGGCATGCCATGGGGTAAATTAAAGAAGATCCTTCCACATGGCCTGGTATGTTGACATAGCATGGAGAATAATAGTCCAAAGGGATGTATGTATATATGGGGTTATATTTGGGTAATAGAATTATGAGCTAGCTTAGATGGGCTAGGATTTTACAACTCAGGCCTAGGCTTGCTAAAATCCACATGGTGTCTGTGTGTATTCGTTTATAATGGTGGGTTAAGGATTAACACAACCGAACCAATTAAATACAATATAAATACTAGTAAATTGTAGAGAGCTGCGATGTGCCGCGCCCTAAAGATGGCGCCGGTTTCCGCCTTCCACCAGCCCGACGGTGAGCGCTCTCGGTGGTAAACAAGTCCATATTTGGCTAAGACCGCTGATCTGGCTTGCTTCTGCATACGTGGGCCTCTAAGATAGCACTACGTGGCTTTACTTGATTGGCTATTCATTTAGTATTTAGCCTGTGGGTTGGGTCTGCCTGGGCATTCGGAAGACTGTTTTCAAGGGACCTGAATAAACTGCTGGAGAAGAGCTTTTGTGAGTTGCGTCATCCTTGCTGGTCGAGGGGGACACGACACGTGGTGGCCCGTACGGGGACCCAAAAAAGACTCAGAACTCCTGCAGTCAGGGGCAGCGCTGGTAAGTTCCTGGGATAAATTAGGACAATAAAGTTTCGCGGAGATAGTGAACAAAAGGTAAAGTTTCGCGGAGATAGCGAACAAAAGGTAAAGTTTCGCGGAGATTGCGAACAAAAGGTAAAGTTTCGCGGAGATAGCGAACATACGGTAAAGATTCGCGGATAATAGCGAACATACGGTAAAGATTCGTGGAGATAGCGAACAAAAGGTAAAGTTTCGCGGAGATAGTGAACATACGGTAAAGTTTCGCGGAGATTGCGAACAAAAGGTAAAGTTTCGCAGGAAGTTGCGAACTATAAGGTCTCCGGGAGGGAGCAATAAGGACCTCGGTAAAGAGGCAATAAGGTTCTCCAGAGGGAGCAATAAGGACCTCGGTAAAGAGGCAATAAGGTCTCCGGGAGGGAGCAATAAAGTTCCGGGATTCGGACGAGTAGAAGACACAACTGGCAGAGCAAGGTGAGGAAAGCAGAGAGTGCCTCACAGAAATGGAGCGAATGCTGGCCTTGCTGGCCTTTATCAGTTGCTGGGATAAGCTTGGGAGAGATCTAGATTTTGCCTGGGAGCAAGGTACATTGCAGGGAGGAGCACGGCCTATTTGGAGACTTGTTCGTAGTTGTTTAGGAGATCAGAGATATTGCAAGGCCGTGGAAAAGGGACAAGAGGCATTAGAGCAGTTAAAAGAGGAGCGCTTGGTCAAATCTGGGAAAGATACTTCGGAAGAGGATAGCTCAGAGTCTGAAGAGGAACTTGAAATGTTAGCAAAGGATATGGAGAAGTCATCTTTGAGGAAGAGTTCTGACTGCACCCAGATAGAGCCCTCAGGTCTGGGGCCGCCTGTGTTGGCACCGCCTTCATATAATGAGACTTCCCCTCTGAGTGGTCCTAGTGGGCGGTCATTCTGTCCAAATGTCTGGAGGGAAGTGAGACATGAGCTGTACTACCCTGTCTTTCAGGATGGAGGGGGAAATCATTATCATGAACCCCTCGATTTTAAGGTAATTAAAGCACTCGCTGAGTCTGTCTGCACTTATGGGATTAATGCTGCTTTCACTGTAGCTCAGGTGGAAGCTCTTAGTCGTTATTGCATGACTCCTAGTGACTGGATGAGCTTGGCAGGTGCCTGCCTGTCCTCTGGGCAGTATTTAGATTGGAAGGCTTTCTTGATTGAGTTTGCTAATGAACAAGCTGCTGCTAATCGTGCAGCAGGAAACCCAGCCTGGGATGTGGACATGCTTCTTGGGCAAGGTTGATTTGCTCAACAACAAACTGGGTATCCGGCTCAGGTGTTTGAGCAAATCAATTTAATCGCAACCAGAGCTTGGAAATCATTGCCTAACAAAGGGGCAGTGAATGGCAATCTAACTAAAATTATTCAGGATCCCCTGGAGCCTTTCTCAGACTTCGTGGCTAGAATGGTTGAGGCCGCTGGAAGGGTATTTGGAGACCCTGATTTGGCAATGCCCTTAATTAAACAACTTGTGTATGAGCAATGTACAGAGGAGTGTAAAGCAGCTATCACCCCTTATAAGAACAAGGGGTTGGAAGCCTGGATGCCTCAGTGCAGACTGCCGCTACCTTGAATAATTTGTCAGCCAATGTAGCCACGGCCTTGGTTGATTGTGGCAGGTGGCCCAGATTGGCTGTGAGTGGAAAATAACTGGTTTGTGTGTGACCTCTGTGCCATATCAAAATTATACTGTAGCTGCAAATTTGTCTAAGCAACTCTCTCAGTATCTTACAGGAAATTGGTCTGGCGAGTTTGATAAGCTGATGCAGAATCTGAGAATTGCCATCGTGCATGTGAATTCCACCCGGGTTGATGTCTCTGTTGCTGAGGACTGTCAACATGGATCCTCCGAGCCATGAATCACCTGAAGGAATGGGCGGGAATGGGTGCCCTAGGAGGCATGCTCTTCCTAGTCAGTTTCATTGCCCTATTGTGTATCTGTAAGATGAGGATTTCACAGAGGAGAAGCAATGCCATGCTGGTGCAAGCCTTTGCTGCCTTGGAGGCTAGACAGCCACAAGCTTGGTTGACTGTCCTAAAGGACTAAGCTATCATCACGCTCAGGATGTGAGGCTAAGCACTGCACTTGGGGTCAGCTTCTAGCGACTTCAAGAAGGGCATGTTTGATTGCATATGGGTTGGTATCCTAGTTTCCCATCTCTGAGAAAAAGATACCGGACGGGTATGGCACCAGCCTGGTTGGCTACTGGGCGTGGGGTCATTACAATGTCCTTTCATGCATATCAGAGATCAGACCTCTACCCTTGCCTGTTGCGTTTTAAAACAAAAAGGGGGATCTGTGGTGAGCCACAAAACTGTGGTGAGCCACAACCCTAAGATGGCGCCTGGCTTGATGCCAGAAAGCTCAAGCTTAGCTGTAAACAAGCCTTAGTTGGTAGCAGCTGCCTAGCCTGGTGTGCTTCCTCCTTTTGTGAGCCTATCTTGGATCACCAGGTGGCATGATCTGATTGGGTTTGAGTAGGCATATTAGGGCTTGGGGGAGGAGAAGCAGAGAGACAAGCAGGGACACAAGCAGAGACACAAGCAGAGAAGCAGAGAGACACAAGCAGGGATTTGGAAGACTGTTTTCAAGGGACCTGAATAAACTGCTTGGGAAGAGCTTTTGCAAGTTGTGTCGTCCTTGCTGGTCGAGGGGGACGTGACACATGCCTGTTGCAGAATCATCTGGGAAGTGGAGGAAGGAAGGTAAGAACTTAGAGAACATCCTAGTTAATACAGGACACGGTGTCCAAACAACAATAAAACTAAATAACCATCAAGCACACAGACATGTTTTCTGTTGCAGAGCAGAGTGTTCCAGGAGCAACTGCCTTGGGGAACCAGCAGCAGGGGGACAGGGGCAGGAGAGAAGGGTCTATGGCAAAGACCAAAGTTAGCTCACGTGCACCGAAGCTTAATTGTAAGAGAACTGATAAAGGTGTGTTCACCCCAGGGACATATTGCCCATTGTCTCTGTGCGTGTGCAGATGCCTCTCCAACAGCAATCCTTTTGTAGCTGTGTCTGTGAACCTCACAAAATTGCTTTTCTTGGCTTTCTCCATTGTGCATTCTCATTGCCCTCTATTGCGGGATGCAGCAAGAGTTTTCCCTAACAAACAGATCCACGCTTTCTACAGAGACAGGCCTGGGTCATGAGCCCTCCTCCCACACTCAGCCTCTGGGTAATGATGTGCTCCCACACCCTGTGACCCCACAACAGCTGCTGCTCTCAACTGCAATTTCCTGCTAGATGTAGAGATAGAAAATGGAACTGCAGTTCCTCTAGGTGACAGAGGAGGGGCTTGTGTTCTTTCACCAAGCTCTCTTCTTGTTCAGGAGTGTCCAAAGGATCACTCCAAAGGATCCAGGAGCAACTGCCTTGGGGAAAGAGCAGCAGAGGGACAGGGGCAGGACAGAGGGGTTTATTGCAAAGACCAGAGCAGAGGGCCATCCATAGACCACCTCATTCTTGCAGCTGATGGAGCATACACCTGGGCATCTGTGGGACAGGCTCCTCCACGAATTCCCAGGGGCTGGTTGGGTAACAAAAGTAAAACCTGTGTCAGGGACTGTCCTCCAAAGAATCATATACTGCACAAGATCTGACTGAGGGTTCTAGGAGGAGGCTGTGTTCCCGAGCCCTGTATGATGGACAGTTGAAGGCACTCGGGAAAGGAGCAGGCTGCCACAGGCATACTGCTGGAACAGAGACCTGATTGAGACATTTGACATTGGATCTTAAAGGACTGGTATCCCTCACGTGCTCACATGAAAACACATGTGGTGACAGGCTGGCACTGTCCATGTCAGTGTCCTCCCCTGTGTAAATTAGGGAGAAGATGATGATGTCCCGTCACTGTCATGGCGGTTCCTCCTATGTGACAGGATGCAACTGTGTGATTCTTTGCAGCTAGTGAAGGTCAAGGCTATTCAGCTGTGCCCAAGGCAAGCAGGGGAGGGTATCTCCAGTCAGTGGTCTAGGCAATGGAAAACCACAGAGGAGGATGGGGTGTCATCCTCCTCTCTCAGCAGGTACCTTTGGTATTCACCTGAGAGTAACTGTGGATGTGGGTGACCACATGGATAGGACTGGACATCAGCTTCTCACTGGGTAGACAATACTGTATGTCCCCAGTCCCCCTGTACATGTTTGTGGGTATGTGGCATTCACCTCTGTGTGTGTGTGTGTCTGTATTTGCATGTGTGTTTGTGTGTATGTGTATGTATGTTTGTTTGTGTGTATGTACATGTATGTGTACATGTATGTGTGTATGCGTGTGTATATGTACATGTGTGGGTGAGTATGTGTGTATATGTGCCTGTATGAGTGTGCTGTGTATGTGTTTGACCTCTGGTGTCTTCCTCAGTCACCTCTCCCATTATTGTTTGAGAGTGGATCTCCCATTGAACTTGGAGCTTTCCAGTTCAGTGATAAGACTAGCTAGCAAGGCCCTGGCATCCTTCTGGGCCTGCTTCCCTAGTGAAGGGGTCAAAGGTGCAGTGAGCAAGCCCAGCTTCTGTTTGGGTGCTGGAGGCTAAATTCAGCTCCTCAATCGTGTGTAGTAAGCAGTTTCCCACCTCAGCCATGTCTCAAGACCCAGCCTGGCATTTCTTAAACCAATATGACAGTAGTGGGCAAGGTTCTGTCTTCTTACCCGTCTTCTGTCTCCTCTCAGCTCTTTCTGCTGCTTCTCAACCTTTTTCTTCCTTTCTTCTCGTTGTCTGTCCTTCCCCCCTTTCCCTCTACACTCTCTTCCTTTACCTTCACTTGCCTTTTCGCTTTTCATTCTCTTACCAGTCCCAAACCCCCTCCAGGTATCCGCTTAGGATTCTGCTGTACCATCTCCCACTTGGCCTGGCATAGTGGAGGCTCCCTGACTCATGTCTCCTTTTTCCCTACAACATTTCTTGGCCCACTCAGAAAGTCTCCTCACTCTGACCCAGCTCCCAAGAGGCCAGCGATTCCAAACATTCAAAAGTCAGTGTTAAAGTGATCCTGTAATCTTCCCTGCCCTTTTTGCGAACCAGTCAGTGCGATATGCTGCCCTTCTTATGTCTCCCCACTACTGGTTTTAACTCATTCTATGCTGCTCTTGAACACGGCTACCATTCTCTCCTGGTATCCTTTCAAAGCCTCCGGAGTCAAGCTGTGGTGGCTCATACCCGTCACTCCAGAAGTTGGGATATGGACAGAGGAGGATCAGGACTTCAGAGCCATCCCTGGCTGCACAGTAGATTCAGGCCCCGCTTGGACTGCATGAGTCCCAGTCTCAAAATTAAAATAAAAATAGGCATTGTTGGAGAGGTGGGGAAGACAATAGATATTAAAGTGAAATGCAGGAAGCTTGGAGACAAGGGCACAGCTGGGAAAATGAGAGTCAGGGATGTGGGTGTTCTGAGTCTACAAGGCCAGAGGAGAGTCAACCAAAGCAAAGTATGTACAAAAATGCTAGAAAGAAACCCATACTTTTAAATCTAATTAAACAGAAAACACAGACAAAAGACAACAAAAGAGAAGCATCCTGGTGTCAAGTCATGCAACCTTCATCTGTGGTCAGGGGAGAGACCCAGGTCCCTAGGAAAGAGCACAGAGTGCCTTGCTCCCATCATGTCCCCGACACCTAGGTGAGAGCATGTTCCCAGGCAGTTTGCCTGAGATGGGTGGGCATGGGGAGAGGGCTGGAAGTGCAGATGTGCACCGAATGCACACAGCCCAGATGCCCTCATCACAAGACCCTGGGCCCTCTGGCAGCACTGCCTGCATCCTGGAGTCCACTGCTGGAGATGTGATCACCTCACCTTGGATTACTCCTTTGCCTGGCAGCATACTGCCAAGAGGCTTATCAGAACGTGGCAAATTAGCACCCTGTGTCCCCAGGCAAAACTCTGAGCATCATTTCCTGACATTACTCAGGAAGGAGCTAGTTCACAAGGAACTCCCAGGAGCAGTCAGGGAGGAGGTTCTTCCTCCCTTTCCTTTGCTTTTTCACCTCCCTCTGAATGACTATCATCCCTTTCCAGAATGCACAGTCCCTGGGGAACTTCTCCCTTCCAGAACCCACAGTCCCTGGGGAACTTGTCATCCTGCCTTTCAAGTCACACAGACTGTCTATAAAATCTCTGTGCATTCACGAGCCATGGTCTGGGTCTACATTAAGGGCAAGGAAAGCTGTGATCTGGCATGGTGGCTCTGTGGCTATGGGCAGGTCTCTTCTTCTCTCTGGGCTTCATGACTCTGTGACATGAGAGACAAGATCATCATGGTCTCACCTGGAGCCTTGATGGGGGCCCGCGTTCTAGCTCATCAGGAACCCAGAAGTCCATGGGGTTCTGCTTCTTTTCCAGCATGCATTTAATTCCAGTCTCCTCACTCCTGAGCCTCAGCTTCCCAGGGAGTAGTATGACTGATAATTGAGGAGCCATAGAGTCCTCAGTTTGAACCCCTCCCATGCCCATGTCTTTCTAAAACCCATACCAGAGACCCCGAGCAGCTACAGATAGCCTCTGTCCTCCTCTGGACTTCTTCTTGGGAATGTCTTATGGATCCTTTCCCTCTGTGCTGGATGCTTTTCTGCCCAGGTAAGCCTCCAGACCCCTTGCCCTGGCCCCATGGCCTGTGCTTATGGGCTTTTAATCACCAAAGGCTGTCAATTAGTGTAATTGACACATTCTCATCTTCTGTCTTGGCCTGTTTCGTTTTCTGTCTCCCTCCCACCTCGGTTCTCTCCTATTTTAACTTAGTGAGCAGAGCTCCTGGCTGCATCACCATAGCAACCAGAGACGAGGGCCAATTAAGCCATGACTGAGCCATTAGACACCTAAGCTGATAATGGAGTCCAAAATATTGGCTGAAAGGAGACAAACAAGGCAGGTCCTTGCTGCAGAGATGTGAGTGGCACAACCAGTGAATGCTAAAAACCTTACTGACCTAGGCTTCAAGCAGCTGAGCTGTGGGCCTGTGTCCTAGGCCTCCAGGCCCAAGAAGTTCTGTTCTGTTCTCAGGGTACCATTCTGAATGCCTCCCTCTCAATGAGCCCCAAGCAGCAAGTGGAGTGTGTAGTGCTAAAGGACATTCAGCAGGACAAAGAGGGACAGTCACCCAGTTAACCCTGATTCCTAATTTCTTGGCACCTCCCTTACCTTCTGCATTACTCTGTGGAGTTTTCTCCAATGAAATGGGCCTTTTCAGCTTGATGATTCCACACATGTCCCCTGTTGCTCTGGTCTGTGTTTGTGCCTTTTTAATCACATGTGTATCAATTAGTGAAATTAAGACATTCAAATTATAATTGGACCCCCTTTCCAATGTGCCTAAGCTCCCCAAAGTTTCCTGCTGCCTTTCATTTCATTTACTGAATAAAGCTCTTGAAGAATTGCCATAGCAACAGGCCACTGGGCAGATTAAGCCATTATGGGTCTGGACACTGACACTCAAAACTGATTATGGGTCTGGAAACTTGGATGGCTGAGCAAGAATCCTGGAATTTGGACAAGCAGGATCTTTTAGCTGGAGAGAAGGGGCAGCTGAACAGTGCAGGACTTCATTTGAACCCTGACTCCTGACTTCATCTTGTCCCCTGTTTGCTTTGGCAGGGGTGAGTTATAGGCATGAGTGCCTGCTGTTATGTATGAGTGCCTGAAGATGGATGA
>CAJQZJ010000542.1:2430347-2459858 GCA_907164525.1 Lophiomys imhausi
CACACACACACACACACACACACACACACACACACACACACACACACGCCCCATACACCTACTACAATAACAAAGTAAAACAAAAAAAAATCTGACATCAATTAATTTAGGATGTCTTATGATTTTGTGGGGTGTTCTGTGGTGATTCTGTATAAGAGAAAAAGAGAGCACTCAATTCCAAGTAGTAAATAAAAATTAGTAATGTATCTTCTAGGTCCTAGATTTTAGGACCAGGTAGGAGTTTGTGTGTGAATAAGAGAGAAAAACTGAGACGATTCTTGTTTAAACTTGGCTCTTGGAAGACATGTCCAAGGATCGGCCTGATCGTTCTCAGAGGATCCTGACTTATGTTTTATGAAACAGAGAATCTTTGTTAGTTCCTCTTGTTGTTGTACAATATAAGTCCATTTCTTATTGTGTAACCCTGTTTCACTAAAGAACACCTCATCCACCTCTTGACACTTCATATTAAAGAGTATTAGCTGGAGTCTGCAGCTGTAGCCCTCAGAAAGAGCATTTGCCTAGTATGTGTGAGGCCCTGAGTTCAGTCCCCAGGACCACAAAGAAAATTAGATGGGAGGTAGTGGAGAGAAGTCAGGTATTTAATGAGTGGAATATTGAAAATTAACTTAAAGAAGATTAATAATGGAAACCTGTGCTTTATTCCACATCTCATCCAGAGTGATGCTTAGACTTGAGCTCTAAATTTCTTTAGGTGGCACAGTAAAGCAATATGTACCAGTGAGGTGATTTCTCAGATTGTAGCTTGGATGTGTTTGGTGATAAGATTCAGTGTTATGTGTCCTTCCTCCATTATGAGATAGCATCTATTACAGGATTTCTCTGAAGTTTATATTAAGTTGTTCAACTTCATTGAAGGACTTTGGTAAAGAGGTTGACTAATGCCCAGTCAGGAGATCCGGGAAAATGAAAATATTGGTTTGTATAATTGCAATCAGAAATTGGAAGGAAGCAGAATTGAGAGCTAATGGGAAGAGCTATAGTTTTTTAATAAGACATAAGATTTTCACTAGAATTACTCTGCTCTTTTGATCAAAGATGACTAAAGCATTAAATAAGAAATAAACATATATACAGAAAGTAAGTTTGATCATAGTAGATTTGACCTAAATATATTTATACAGAAAAAATGGCAATTGGGCCCAGAGGCCTTTTCAGTTTGGTTTCCTGGAAATTTTTATAAGTAATATAAGACTAGATTTTTAAAAAGCCTCTCAAGGTTAGTGCTCCAAGCAAGCATTCACTAAAGGACTTCATTAGAAAAATCTTTGGTTTGAGTGACTCTCTTCCTGAGATAATTTTATCTTCCTTACTTTTCTGTAAAACTACGCTCCCTGCAAACCAGGGCTATTTTCTTAAGAGAGGTTGGTAAACATTGACTCCATAAAGTCATCTTTAATTCTTTAAATCTGACATTCCAATAAAATGTTGGTTGTATAACATTTTCAATTATATCATCTTATAAGGAAGATAGAGTCTTATTGAACTTTCTCAAATAATTATATTTCAATGCAAATAAGACTATTCTATATGAGTTTTTAAAATTTGGAAGGGTCAGGTGCAGAGAAAAGATAATTATTTCTTTGATATTTATAGAAGTATAAGCTATTAAAGCAGGTATAAGTATAGATACATAAGAAAAAATAAAAAAGTTTCCATATATCCAGAACAGAACACATTATAGAGGCAGCAACATTTCCAACAAAGCTGTAAACACCATTCATCAATCGAGTCACTCCTATCTAATTAATTCTTTTGTTTGCTTGATCATGAACTTGTCTATTTACCCATCAGAGTTTTAAAAATCCTTACTTGGTCCAGTGGTATGATCTCATAGGTATGCAAGCAATGTAATCATGAAACAGTCTGGCTGATAGTTGATTACAAGTATTTTTAGATAGAAACCAGAGTGAAATAAAAGCAGTTTATAGACAACAAAATACTTAAAAGCCAAGATTTGTGGCATATGCCTGTAATCCCAGTACTTTGGCATCAGAATCAAAACATTGCAAATCCAAGGGCAGCATGGAATATATAGTGAGTTCCAGCCCAGCTTAGTGGTTACATAGCAAGACCCTATAAAAAAAACCTAAACATAAAACAGATATGTCTGATGAAAGGCAAGCATGAAGACACATGCTTGTCATGTTAGCACTAGGCAGAGGGAGGAGGATTGAAAGTTTCAGGCCAGCTTGGGCTATATATGTCACATGTCAAGGGCCTGTTTTGAAGAAACAAAGATATTTGATGAGAGTTAGTTTTAGAATGAAATTTTATTTTTCTTTCTGTGCCATATACAATGCTTAAAGTAGTAGCTGAGATTACAACTGACAGAATTATACTAGATGCACCATACACAAGAGTATTGACAAATGTCTATGAACATTTTATTGTACAAATATGAGGCTATCTCTTTAAATTTTCAGATTCTTGGGAAACTGTTCTCTTGTAACTAAAAGTACTTTACAGTTTCTGAAAGAAATTATTGTTCAAAGCTGGAAGAACTTGAGTCTTCACAGATGAGCATGTGGACAATGGAGAGGGTAAACAAAATTAAAATTTAGAAAAGATGAGGTCTGATAATGGAGCAGCCAGATAAGAAAATTTAAAAAGGAAAAGGAATTTAAAGTTTATTCTAACTATAATCTAGGTTATTCTGACTTTAAATGTTTATCACTCTAGTGGTTGTAGGACCTGGGAGGATGGAGCCAATAAATGAGGCAGACTAAAGTCTCATACAATTGCCAACTTTAGTCAGAGCATCAGACAATTTATACTCTGAGAGTTAAGAAGAGTCACTTGAAGATAGCATAATTGTCCTCTGAGATGCTCCACCCAGCAGCTGGAGAGACCCATACCCAAACATTAGACAGAGCTTTGGAGTCTTGTGGAAGAGTTAGAGGAAAGATTGAGGGACCCAAAGGAGACAAGGACTCCACATGAAGACCAACAGAGTCAACTAACCTGGGCCCATAGGGGCTCACAGAGACTGAACCACCAACCAAAGAGCATCCATGGGCTGTGGACCTAGGCCACCTGCATATATGTAGCAGATGTGCAGCTTGGTCTTCATGTGGGTCCCCCAACAAACTGGAGGAGGGGTTGTCTCTGACTCTGTTATCTTCCTGTGGATCCTCTTCCCCTAACTAGACTGCCTTGCCTGGCCTCAGTAGGAGAGGATGCACCTAGTTCTGCAATGACTTGATGTGCCAGAGTGTGTTGGTATCCATGAAGGGCCTCCCCTTCCTCAGAGGAGAAGGAAAGGGTATATGGGGGAAGGGACTATATGTGTGGGGAACTGGGGGGGGGGCTGCAATCGGGATATAAGTGAATAAATAAATAAAGAAACAAACAAATAAATAATTTTAAAAAGCAAAAGGGTAAAAAAAGAGTCACCTGAGTCTGTTGTTCACTCACAAGGACAGGCCACATGTGGCAAAACCACGTTTTTTTTTTCACCAAAGCATATGAATAACAACAGATGAAGTGAACTCACTCCTATCCGCTACATCTGGGACAGGAATAACCACCTAATCAAAGGGAAAAAAATCTGTGTTTTTAAAGTAATTGGAGTCACAAGACTCTTGTCTTGTTTTATGAGTTTTTTCGCAAGCACTCAGAAATCTCACACAATTCCATCCTTGGGCCATGTTCCAACATTAAAGTTGCATGAGAAGGCATGCTTCTGAGTCTCAAGGTGTTCTGTTGTCCCAAGGTATTTCTGTCTGGTTTATGTATCTGCAAAATATCTCTCATGAAGGGGATCATCTGGGTTTGACTCACAAAGCAAACAAATAGATGAAATAGCTTTAAGTTTGGGGTGTCAGGGAATTATTATCTCTTGTCTCACACTGGCTCTGCCAGACACAGGTATCTTCGTACTAAAATTAGGTGCCTGGACTTGAAGGGTAGGGAATAGTGACAGGTATTAGGTTAGAGGGCCAGGAAGAATAGGCTAGCTTTTAAAAACTTGGCAATCCTTTCGATGCAATTGAGCATATATAATATATAAAGTACTCTAATACTTATCGTTTCACAAGGTGAAAGAACCAATCTGAGGCAGGCATAGTGGTGCATGTCTTTAATCCCAGCACTCGGGAGGCAGAGACAGGAGGATCTCTGTGAGTTCAAGCCCAGCCTGGTCTACAAAGTGAGTTACAGGACAGCCAAGGATATACAGAGAGGCCAATCTTGGAAACCCACCTCCAAAAAAACCCCAAAACCCATCCCCCCCAAAATAACACCCCAAAACAAACAAAAACCAATCTGAGATTTTTGAGCAGCACATTGAGAAATCTCAGGGTCACTTTCAGATTAAAAAAAAATTAAGTTTTGATTTTAGGAAAGCAAAATTGTCAAATGAAAACAAAAGAAAATTTAAAAGCCTTATCTCATTTAAAAGCAAGAAAAGACATCTGGGTTCCTATTATTTTGATAAAACATAAGAGTTTACTTTCCTAGGCAGGTGTTTTATATATACACACATTTATTTATTTCTTCAAGTTACATCTCAATCATAGTCCCCTCCCAGCAGGTGTTTTTAAAGTAAAAAAAACCTTTTTTTTGTTTTTTTTTTTGTGGGGGAGCATTTACATTGCAAAGTTAGTACCTTTATTTTTTATGTTTATTTATTACTTCAGGTATCTCCATCACAGTGCCCTCTTTCCCAGTGCCGCCCTCCCACCCTCTACCCCCTATCCCTTCCATCCCACTCCTCTGGAGTGGAGTGTCCCTACATATCAGTCCCCCACCCCAGTTCAGCAGTCATATGAGGGCCAAGAGATTCCTCATACACTGGGGGCCTACAAGGCAGCACCACTAGGGCAAAGTGTCTCATTGACAGGAAACAAAAAGTCTATGTCCATGTTCCCTTTGGTGCATTGGCTGTAGTATAGTTTTCCTGTACTGTATAGCTAAAATCCGACTATAAGTGAATAGATGCCATGTGCATCCTTCTGAGTCTGGGTTAGCTCACTCAGGATGAGCTTCTCTAGTTCCATCCATTTGACTGCAAATTGCATAATTTCCTTGTTTCTGATGGCTGAGTAGTAGTCCATTGTGTAGATGTAGCACAGTTTTTTAATCCATTGTTCAGTTGATCAATGGAATTGAACTGAAGACCGTACATCAAGAAAAACCTTTTACAATTACTTTAACAAGCAATCCAAGAAAACCAAACTGAAGTCTACTTTACATCAGTATATTATTGGGTTCGTAGCACATGAAATTCCCTTTCTGTAAACCTTTCATAACTTTCTATATCTATTTAGTTTCACCTAATTTTCCTCTCTTATTAGGTCTTTTTTTTTGTTTTTGTTGTTTTTTGAGATAGGGTTTTTCTGTGTAACAGACCCCTGGCTGTCCTGGACTAGCTTTGTAGACCAGGCTGGCCTCGAAATCACAGAGATCCACCTGCCTCTGCCTCTCGAGTGCTGGGATTACAGGCTTTTGCCACCACATCTGGCAGATCTTAATACAAAATTAAACCTTTTCCTTAAGAAAAACACATTTTCATTTCTTGTGTACATCTTATTTTCCTTATAAACTTGATATATAGAGGTTGTGTTCCTTTACCTTTAGTATTCCTAATAGTTAATTTGCAAATATTGATTAGATTTTTTTTTTTTGCTTTTTTAAGACAGGGTTTCTCTGTGTATCTATGGCTGTCAAGACTCACTTTGTAGACCAGCCTAGCCTTGGACACACAGAGAGATCCGTCTGCCTCTGCCTCCCCCAAGTGCTGGGATTAAAGGTGTGCACCATTATACCCAGTCATTATAAACAGTTGTGGACTGCCATGTGGGTGCTGGGATTTGAACCTGGGTCCTTTGGAAGAGCAGCCAGTGCTCTTAACTGCTAAGCCATCTCTCTAGCCCTTGACTAGAATTCTTAACTCTTACTGATTTTAATTTCTAGGAAAAAATGAGAATGTAAGCAGTTGTGAGCTGTAATTTGTCAGCATTCTGTAAGATATTAGTAAGTTTGTGAAAATATCATTTCATAATTGGTAGGGACATAATTTTTATGTGAATATTTTCAGTGTGGAAAAATAACATGTTACTACCATGTACAGATATATTTAGCTTCTCTATATTCTATTCAAAATAAAGTATCTAAACATAAATTTATACTTAGTAATAATTACTTTAATAATTTATCTTACTTTGAAATTATCAATGATTATTTATTATCTAATATAACTCCAGGATTATAAATTACCAATGAAGATTTTTAACAATGAAATATACTACACATATACAATAGATCAATGAAATAAAGTATTTCTGTGAAAAGATGAAATTGATAACTATTAGTCTAGGAAAATTTGGGTCTGTGGAGACCTGCTTCAGCTCTTAGTATAACTGGAGCCATTTTTGTCTTCAGTCTCCATTTTAGTTATAAGAAATTACTCATACTTTGTTACACTGTTATTTTGACACTCTGAAAAGTACCCAACTACAGCTCCACTTGGGACCAATCAAATTAAAGGTCAGTTGAAAACGCTTTGTCTAGCTAGTCAAAATGCTGCCATCCCCTTGCTTCCTACACCTGGTTACGTGGTTGTTACCTGGATATGGTTTTTGTTATATATATATAAAAAAAAAGCCTGCCGTGGAAGCAGACCAAAGTCACAGTCAGGCTCTGAGACCTCTGTGACCCTGGTCATGATGGCCATGACTAGTTTTGGGGTGTGCGTTCAGTCAACTAGTAATATCTGACTGAGATCAGTAACTTAATGGTTTGTGTGGCTATTCCTGAACTATAACATTTGGAGGTCCCATCAAGATTGAACTATAACAGGGTCCAATATAGATAAAATTAATAAAGAAAAACCATTTATACAGAAATATAAAAGATCAGTACTTATTATTATGACGGTATTCCAAAAATTTACAAAACTTAGAATAGATAAAATTCTGGACATATATCACATGCCTAAACTAAA
The DNA here is from genome assembly GCA_907164525.1 of Lophiomys imhausi. Lineage (NCBI taxonomy): Eukaryota > Metazoa > Chordata > Mammalia > Rodentia > Muridae > Lophiomys > Lophiomys imhausi. Next base: position 2,437,315 of record CAJQZJ010000542.1, read on the forward strand.
CCATGAAGTCATAGACTCTAAATGAACCAATAAGAAGTGTGGCCAGGTGTGGTGGCACACGCCTTTAATCTCAGTACTCGAGAGGCAGAGGAAGTTGCATTTCTCTGAGTTCAAGGCTAGCCTGGTCCACAAAGTGAGTCCAGGACAGCCAGGTATACACAGAGAAATCCTGTCTCACAAAACCAAAAGAAAAAAAAGTGTGGTGAGGCTGATCGTGGTGGTGCATGCCTTTAATTCAGCAATGAGGAGGCAGAGGCAGGTGGGTTTCTTCGGTTCAAGGTCAGCCTGGTCTACAGAGTGAGTTCCAGGACAGCCAGGGCTACACAGAGAAACCTTGTCTCAAAACAAAACAAAAAGAAGAAGTGTGATGCTAATGAATCAGAAACAGTCTCTCAACTAAAAACAAAACAAAACAAACCTCCAGATTGCATAGAGTGTATGTTGAGTTCAATCAAAAATTGAAAGCATGGTACAAGTGATATAATTGGGGAACTGGAAAGGGGGTATAAATAGAATGGGGGAACAAATACAGGAGGGAGGAGAGAGGTGGGAAAATAACAGTAAGGATGTCTGCAAAAGTCAAAGAATCATACTATTAACTATCTACCTAAAAACTATAATAATACATACATGTCTCTGTATAAATATACATATATAGCTTCAATGAAAAATTTCCATCTAGGATGACAATACTCCCTCTAAGAGCTAAAGACCATCTAACAAAAACCCCCAACATCAGGTACAAGAAGCCCTCTTTTTTATTGTTGGTCAGCACTGTCCAAAAGACTCTCCAAACATTACAGGTTATTGCTATTGCCCCTTGGTTGCCTGCCAGAGGTGGAAGGTAAGTCCCTATTTCTGTAGATACCATGCACATCAGACACAGTGCCCAGAGACCACTGAACTGGAACTGACATGAGACTGACACGCTGCCTACTGCGCTAAGAGGGCCATGGAACTGACATGAAAGCCTCCTCCCTAAGGAATAACTTTCATGGTATCAGAGGGCATGATGCAAGCTTCCAAAGGACAGAAGCAACCAACAGTCCTACTCAGATATGATGTCTATGAACCACAATAATAACCAACATGGCACAATAATACCCCTAAGGGTGTAATAGTAGCATACATACCTTTGTGGTAACCAACAGTCCTCTAATTGGTTCTTAAGACCTGCTCAACAAGAGGGAAATTTTGCCTGACACTGGAAATCTAGCCAACTACCCAGGGATAGTAAAGTCATGGATCTTGGAGGAGAACCTACAACCACCACTTTACTAAACACTCATACCCATAACTACATTCCCAGTATTTGTCTTTACACTCACAGATAAAATGTAGTCCTCACCCTTCATCAAGGATACCTCTTTCCAACAGAGACCATTATAGAAAACCACAACCAAACGGCAGAGTTGTGGAGCCCAGTCCCAGTGGATTCATCTACAATATAACTGCTGCAACTAAGGTTCAAGAAACATTGCAGAAGAGGGGGCAGAAAGATTGTAAAAGCCAGAGGGTCACATGAGCTTGCTGGGAGTCTCCTAGGACTATCAGAAGTTGCTCCCATAGAGTCTCACCAACATTACTGCCTAACACAAGTTTAATAAGGTCAACAACAATAGATTATGGTAAAGTGGATGGGGAAAATCCCAAAATGCTCCAGCCTTCCTCAAAGAATTACAGGCAACTAACGAATGCTGAGAGTGGGAGAAATAGTCTTCCCCAGAGAAAAGCATACCAATTAGTTATCCAGTACCAAATGATCAGTCCTGAAATCATATGTACAACTAATATTATATAGACTGAGAAGATTATACTCATGTATTTAGAAATATATATGTATATAGATGTGTATGTGTGTGTAACAACAACTAATGAAAAAAGAAATCATGAATTTGAAAAAGGATTATATGAGAAAGTTTGGATGGAAGAAAGGGAGGGGAAATAATGTAATTAATTATATTGTAATCTCAAAAAATAAAAGAAATAATTAAAAATTTAAGAAATAACCAATTTCAGTTCTCAAATTACTCCAAAATTTGAAAGAGAGGGAATTCTTCAGAGCTAAATCTATGAGGCTAGAAATATCTTGATACTGAAACCAGAAAAGTACACAGGAAACAAAGAAAACTATAGGAAACATAGATGCAAAAAAACTCAATAAAATACTAGCAGATTGAACCAAACAGCATATTTTTAAAAATTCATCATGAATAAGTTGGATTTATTAGGGTTGTAAATGTTTCAGTATAGATAAATCAATAAATGTAATGTATCACACTAACAACATGAAGGACAAAAGTCATATGATAATCTCAATAAATGCAGGAAAACATTCAATAAAATTCATCATTCTTTTTGTGAAGAATGCTGAACAAAATTATGTATAGGAGAAACATAAAGTCTTTATAAACAAACTCTCAACCAACAGCATATTGAATGATCATGAACAATAGAAGGATGTTGGCTTTCATTCCTCTCATTTAACATAAAACTTAAGTCTTAGCCAGAGGAATTAAACAAAAGAAAGAAATAAAGGATGTGTGAGTAGGAAGTGAAGATGTCAAATTATCCTTGTTTGTAGATGACAAGATTCTACATGTAGAAATACCCGAAGTCTCTGCTAACAGACTATTAAAACTGATACATGAATTTAGTAAAATTTAAGCATGCAACATCAAGAAACACATTTTGGTAGCATTTCACACCCAATAGTGAGATTGCTGAGAAAGATAACATGAAAGAAATACTATTCAAATAATTATGAAGAATGCATAGGTATAAATTTAACCAAAGCAGTAAGAGATTACTACAGTGAGAATCACAAAATTCTAATGCAATTGAAGAGTGTGTATGAGAATGGAAAGACTACTCATGTTCTTGGGTTAAGAGAACCATTATTACTAAAGTCAAGGACAATATATTTATCACTCTTTTTTATAGGTCCTGGAGAGCATATTTATCACTCTTCAAAGTTCTTTTCTATATTCATAGACTCTCTACTTATTTACATAAAAAGAGGAGATCCTGGACTCATGCCATAGCAATGAGAAGCCAATCATCAGAATAGGAAATTGTGCAGTCCCTGGACACCAACGCTTATTGAAATATATTTTGCTGAAGTACTAGCTTTGGGGAGGGAAATGTTCTTAGCTGGAGACAGGTGGTTCACTAGGGCCTCCATGGTGATTGGTATTATTTATAAACTTGACAAGATCTAGAATAATTTAGCAAATAAACCCTTCAGGGTGACTGTGAGGGTTCCAAAAGGTTTAACTGAGGAGGGAAGACCCACTTTGATTGGGTGGCTCCATTTCATGGTCGATAGCCCTATACTGAAAGTAAGCAGAAAAGCAATTACTCTGCATCCTGACTGGGAGTGAAATGTGACCAGCCACTTCCTGCTCTGCTGCAATGGCCAGTGGCTTCCTTGCCATGACAGACTGTTTTCCATTGAACTGTAAGCCAAAATAAACTCTCTCTCCCTTCAGTATTTGATCATATTCATAGAAATAACTAAAACAGCCCTTCAGTTGTCAACATATACCCTATCTCATCCTTCATCCTATGCCTAAAGGTGTGAAAAGCAGTGAAGGCACATTTTGTTTTCTCTGGAGCCAATGTCTATGTTTCCAACAGAGCATGGCTCTTTTCCTCGCAGTTGGGCAGGGACAACAGGCACTAGTTATCTTTCCATTCCATTCTGCTACCAAGCAAATACATAAATGAGCATAGACTCCATAGATGCATTTCCATAGCTGCATCTCCTTCACCTAGAACTGTCAGAAATAGGGTGTGTGTCCTCATCTACAACATAGTGCACTTCTCCAGTTCACTCCACCATGTCCACCACAGTTCACTCTTTATTCTATCTCCACAAAACTGCACCTACTAGAAAAATATTAGTAGATGACACCTAGAATGTGGAAGTAAGGGAAACTTCTTAAAATGTTTCCAAAACTTCCCACCCACCTCTATCTTGTGAGTATGTACTCCACCTGACTTCTTGTCACTGTGTATGAACTGTTTATATTGTCAAAACCAGGTCCTGTGCTTTGATATACCTGGTGGATTCTTCCTTATCATGTTTTACCTTTCTCTTCTGTTGGATTCTTAATAATACAAAACAGCCTGCAAACTGTTTCAACAAAGAAGAGGGAGGAGAGAGAGGAGGAGGAGGAGTGCTAGGGACATAGCTTAACAGTTAACAGCACTTGTTGATCTTGCAGAAGACCCTCAGCCTCCCCAGTACTAGGATTGATTATAGGCACACACCATTGTTCCCAACCACATGGTTGTTTTTTCCACACTTTGAATATATCAGTTCACTCTCTTCTTGCTTTCAAAATTCTCTCCTTGTCATCTGTAACTCTCAGTGAGTAACAAAGTGCAACTGTGCAGACTTTAAATTCAGTTGCTTTGGAGCTCTTTAGGCTTTACAGTGATGGATGTTGGTTTCTTGCCTCAGTTTTAGGAGGTTTACAAATAGTATTTCCTTAAATAGGCTGCTTTAGCGATTTTTATATCGTTGTGATAGGACACCATGATCAAGTAAACTTATAAAGAGGCATTTATTTGGTGCTTACTGTTTCAGAGGATTAGAGTCCTTGACCCTCATTGACAGGGAGCATTGCAGCAGCCAGGAAGGCAAGCATGGCAATACAGCAGTAGCTGAGATCTTACATCTTGATTCACAAGCATTAGGTGGACAGCGCTAATTGGGAATGGCATGGGCTTTTGAAGCCTCAAAGCCCACCCTCTGTGACACACCCACTCCAGCAAGGCCACATCTCTGAATTCTTTCCAAACAGTTCTACCAACTGAGGACCAAGTATTCAAACACATGAGCTTGTGGGAGCAATTCTTATCTATAGCACCACATTGTACTCCATAGCCCCCATTGGCTTATGTCCAAAGCAAACATATTTAGTCAAAATTCAATAGTCCCCCTGGTCTTTCAGTCTCAAGATTACTTAAAAGTCCAAAGTCTCTTCTGAGAATCAAAGCAATCTCTTAATTATAACTCAGGTAAAATCAAAAAGCAAATTATATATTTCCAACATGCTGTGGCCCAGAACATACATTACCATTCCAAAAGGGAGGAATTGGGCTGGAGAGATGGATCAGCGGTTAAGAGCACTGGCTGTTCTTCCAAAGGACCGGGGTTCAAACCCTAGCACCCACATGGCAGTTCAGAGCTGTCTGTAATGGCCAGGCCTGGTGGTGCACACCTTTAATCCCAGCACTGGGGAGACAAAGGCAGGCAGATCTTTGTCAGCCTGATCTACAGAGTGAGTTCCAGGATAGCTAGGTCTATACAGTGAAACCCTGTCTCAAAAAAAAAAAAACCCAAATAAATAAACAAAAAAGGGAGGAATTGGGGCACAGTGAGGAAATACTGAACCAAACCAAGACCAAAACCCAGTAGGGCAAACTCCAATCCCTGTAGCTCCATGTCTGCTACTCAAAAGGCTTAGACAGCTCTGTCCTTCCAACTTTGCTGGCTGTAACATACTTTTCTCTCTTGAACTAGTTCTATTCCCTGCATGCAGCTCTCCCTGACAGACATCCCAAGGTTGTGGCATGGCCAACATTCTGGATCTCCAACATAATCCTGGCTTCATTTTCACAGCTTTACGTAATGGCATCTATCTTAGAGCTTCCATGCAGGGACTCACTCCCCTCTCACATGCCAGACCTGTGCAGCTCTTAACTGTGAAAAAAAGATTCCACAGCTCCCTTTCTTTGGCATCCTTTGTGTCTGTAAAGACAGAATCACATGGCCAATGCTGCCAAGTTCCTTACACCACTTGGGATCAGACCTGGCCCTCTGCTTGAATTACATTTACATAAGATTTGATTTGTTGTTTCATTTTAGCAGAACATTCCTCAGGCCTTTTCCTTTCACAAGTTGCAAGATTAACTCGGTGGGGCCTTGCCTTGAAGGCACCATTCCTTTTATTCTATTTTGCATCTGGTCTCTCCTATCTTCTCAACACAAGCCTTGGCTCCAACATTAACTTTCCTGGTACTCTTCTTCTCAAAGTATACATTTTGTGTTTTTCTTTGTTCTGTTTGCTCTTTTTCATTGTAGACCTGTATAGTAGGAATATTTAATAATCATGCAACAGAGTTAATATAGGCTGTCTTGAAGTTTCCTCAGTCAAATAAATTAATCCTTTACTTTTCAATTTTGCCTCAGGCAAAAGTTTAGGACTAGGAAGGAGTCATATTCTTTGTGAAACTATGACAAGAATGGTTCTAGCCAAAATGCTGATATTATTCCCCTCTAAATCTTCTTGAGCTGGGCCTTCATAGTTCACATTGCTCTCAGCACTACTGTCTTCCAAGCTCCTACTTAGGATGGCCCATTAAACTCTGTTTAGTGTTCAAATACTTTTCTAGCCCAAAGTCCCCTACAGCATAGTCAGGTCTATCATAGCAATATCCATTTCCTGGTACCAACTTCTATCTTAGTTATTTTTCTATTGCTATGGTAATGTACCATTACAAAGGCAACTTATAAAAGAAAACATTTAACTGGGGACTTGCTTACAATTTCAAAGGGTAAGTCCATTATCATCATGGCATAGCATCAGGCATGCAGGCATGGCCCTGAAACAGTAGCCAAGAACTCATATCTGATACACAAGTAGGAAGTAGAGAGAAAGAAAGAAAGAGAGCTAATTGAGAATGGCATGGGCTTTTGAAACCTCAAAGCCCATCTCCAGTGATGTACCTCCTCCAACAAGGCCATACAGCCTAATCCTTCCCAAATAGTTTCACGAACTGGGGCACCAAATATTCAAACACATGGGCCAATGGAGGTCATTCTCATTCAAACAACTACATAGCCTTTCTGTCCCTTACTACCTCTTATATCCTTCATATGCACCTATTAAAATGCACAGTATGGTTGCCTGGTAAGTTTTCACAAGTCCCTCAGATATACTCTACTCCATTTCATTTTATTGTCTTGCTCTTTTGACTTGATATTTTCAACTGAATTGACTGAGTTTCCTGTTTAATCTGTTATATCAAGTCTATGATTGCACCTGTGTAGTAAAATTTTCATTTTAGTTACATGCATTTTAACTCCAGAATTTTTCTTTTATTTCTGTGTATTGATATTTTCATTTCGTTCATATCATTTTAATGATTTCTCTCTATGCATTATTTGTTTTCTTAGCTCACTGAGTTTTAAAAAATTATTTTAAATTATTTGTCAGACAATTAGTAGAGCTATATTTTTATGACCACTTAATGGGTATTTATTTTTGAGCTTTGCTTGCCTCATGTTTTAGTGATTCTCACGTTTCTTGTAGCTTTATATTGAAGCCTGTGTATTTGAAGAAACAGCCCATTGTCTTAGTCTTTATGAACTGATTTTGTCTGAGAAAGTATATACTGACCATCCCCAGTATATATTTTGGATCTCCTTTCTTAGATGCCTCAAGCATATAGCCTTTTGGGTTTTTTATTTGTTTACTTTGTTTTGTTTTCTTTTGTCTAGGCAGGGTTTCTCTGTGTAGCCCTGACTGTCCTGAACTTACTTTGTAGACCAGGCTGGCCTTCAACTCACAGAGATCTGCCTGCCTTGGCCTCCAGATTGCTGGATTAAAGGCGTGCGCCACCACGTCCAGCTTCAATTAAACATTTAAACTATCCTTTATATGCTTCTGTGGAAAAACATGTTTTTTTTCCCCACGTGTGGCTTGCCTTTATGACTGTATACAGCTTGAATTCATGAGAACTTCACTCATTTGACCTTTCAGAGTATAAATTGTCTGATGCTCTGACTAAAGTTGGCTATTGCATGAGACTTACTTATCAGCCCCATTCTCCCAGGACCCACTGCTTCTAGAGTAGTGACAACCCCACACTTAGAATGTTAGGATTCTTTCTTTTTTTTCTTTTTTTTATGTTTATTTATTACTTCAGGTTACATCTCCATCACAGTACCCTCTTTGAACCCCTCCCAGTCTTTATTCTTTAAAAGAAATGGTGCCACTGGACATGGTGGTGCAAGCCTTTAATCCTAGCACTCGGGTGGATCTCTGTGAGTTCAAGGCCAGCCTGGATGGTTCCCTTGTGTTTTTATGTCTTCCCATGGCTTCACATAAGCTGATGGAATGTAGTTTTGAGGGAGCCTCATAGGGCAGAGTAGGAGCTGCTGGATGAGTGGCAGTCACAGCACTGAGGTGAGCTGTACTGTGAAAACAGCACTCAGTACTGCAGGTTGACACAGGTAGAGAGCAGGGCAAGGAAAGGAGCTACAGGACCAGAGCAGGTGGTCTGATGTCTCAAAGACCTCTATGTATAGTGGGAAAGATACTTCTAACATAGTCCTCAGCTAGTGTGTTTACAAAGAAACATGGAACCCAGGGGCTAAGACCATGTTGTGAAAACACCAGCTGCGATGCTGCCAGAGCACTGTCTCTTCTGCCAGGGCTCATTCAACAGAAAAGGGGAAATAAATTTGGTTTTTCAGTGAAAATAGTTATTATTATTATTATTATTACTTATGTTATGAACAGCTTCCTTACAAAAGTAATTACCTCAGAAAATTTATGTGCTACATATGTAAAGAACTACTTGTGCATGAATGTTCTTAGGAGAGCATAGAAGCTTAAAGCTAAATCCACCTTACAAAAACAAGAAGTTTAAAGCATGTTAAGCATTGTCCATTGCAGAGAATCTCAGCTCAATCAGACCAACAGACAAACTAAATCAAGGAAAACGTTTACTGTTTGTCCAAGTATCTTTTTCTTTTTAACTCATTCTTAGAAGCTGGGGCACTCGTGATAGCTCAGTGGTACAGTGTTTGCCTAGCACGTACAAAACTTTGGATGCTATCCCCTAGTGCCATAAGAATGGAACTGCCACTAGTTGGGATCATGGGTGGCACAGGGCGCTGCCCTCTGGAACCGCCAGATCTGAGTCTTGTGGCTAAGAGTGATGTGGTCCATCGAATGCAAACAAAGGGGAGGAGGCAGGCGGCCAGCAGACAGCGGTGTCCCAACGCTCCCCTCTGCCACCCTCCCTCCTGCCGCTTATTTGGGAGGATTTAAATAGTTGAGTAAAATGAAGCTGGGTAACCATGGCTGAAGGTGGATTTGATCCCTGTGAATGTGTTTGCTCCCATGAACATGCGATGAGAAGACTGGTCAATCTGCTCCAGCAATCGCAGTCCTGCTGCACTGATAGAGTGCCAGCACCGTCTGGTGACAAAGGCAACAACATTACTGTGATACTGATGGACTGGATGGCGATTGCAGGGCTCTCGTTCTTACTGATGCCTCCTAATCTTAGAGGCTCCAGCCTCCCAGGAAAGGCCTCCAGTCCTCCCAGTGGACAGGATCCACCAGCCCGTCCTGTGGACTAACGCTATGACGTGGGAAGCAGAGATTGTTTAACACCTTGCACGACCAAATGACTGAAGATGACCAGAGTACCCTAAACCATTTTTCCTTGTCCATCTGCATTTGGGGACGGTAGTGCTTTCATGAGCGGCTAGAAATTTCACTTGCAAATTGACTTTTGCTTCCTGTGTTGCCACAGTTCTTATTTACAGTATACTGAGTAAATGATTCTATTGAAGAGTTCATCGGGGTTTTGTTGGTTGGCCTAAGCTTAAACATTCCACTCTTTCTCCCTAGAACAGTGATCCCAATGTCTGTGGTGGTTTCTGGCCCAACTGAAGGAAAACTGAGATTTCTGCATTTAAGTATTTTAAGTGGTTTTGATAGACTTTTCCTAAGGTATTTATTTGGGATTGTCTGGTATGAGAGGCAGAGCCACCCTGTAGTCTTTACCTTGGCAGTTTATTCGTGGATAGTCCTTGGGACAGCGAAGCTTCACAACATTTCCCTTACAACCTCCAGCTGAAATCTGTGTGGCTTTGGCTGGCTTATTTGGCTAGAGTTCTGTGTGGCTTTGGCTGGCTTATTTGGCTAGAGTAGGAAAAGTGAATTGGTTATTTACTGATTTTTTTAAATTCTTATTTAAAATTTCTGATGTTAAGAATACTTTAAATAAACATGATTGATTAATAAAAAAAAGAATGGAACTGCCATATTGCCATATGCTATGGCATAACATTTTATTCTATATTTAATATACCCTATTTCGTGTAACATAACCTACATGTAAGTACCTGTGTGCCTATTTCTTTCAGGGCTTAATTACTTTGATTGTTATAATACTCCTATGTTTTTACTGCTGTAAGATTACTCTAGAGTTTAATTATTATAGACAGATTCTGCTGCTTTAAATATGAAATTTTATTTATCTAAGTGTTGATTTCTTTTAAAGTGAAAGTAGAAACTTAAATCACTCGGTTTTTTAGCTCTGAGATAAACACTCATATTAACTTCCTATTGCTTATGTAAAAGCTACAGAGTTAACGGATTAGATAAGAAAGATTTTTTTGTTTGTTTTTTTTGAGACAGGGTTTCTCTGTGTAGCCTTGGCTGTCCTGGACTCACTTTATAGACCAGGTTGTCCTTGAACTCAGAGAGATCTGCTTGCCTCTGGCTCCTGAGTGCTGGCATTATAGGTATGTGTCACCACGCCTAGCAATATATCATTTTATTATTTCTCAGACCAGAAGTTCAAAATCAGCCAGTGTTCTGTCTCCTACTGCTAATGAGTAATCATTATACTTCCATTTTGAGGATCCTCATGATTTAGATAATGTTCAAGCTTTGTTCATTTAAATCAAGCAAGGATCATCTGTGAAGAGCTGTTATTCTCCCAAACTACTATTCAAAGCACCTGCAAAATATACATTTGCATTACCTGTACACTTTTTTTTTGTTTTTCAAGACAGAGCTTCTCTGTGTATCTCTGGCTGTCCTGGACTCACATTTGTAGACAAAGTTAGCCTTGAACTCACAGAGATTCACCTGCCTCTGCCTCCGAGTGTTGGGGTTAAAGGCATGTGCCACCACACCCGGCTACCTTTACACTTTTATGAAGCAATACTGACATTGTATTTTTGTTCACAGCTTGTTGCTTGTCTTAACGATATACATCGACTATCAGCTGTTTGTAATAGTCTTGTATGCTACTGTGACCAATACTTTTATACTGTTTCAGTGGAAATCGGGTTACAAGTTCTACAAACAAGTAAAACCAAAATTGTTGCTATGAAAATTCGGGTTGATTTTTAACTTTCAACTATTAAAATAAATGTTGTGTCCCAGTCAAGATGTGGAACTATGCCTCTATTATTTCCTTCTTTCTCAGATTCCATCGATATGACACTAAGCATTTATTTTTTTTAGTGATTTTATTTATTTATTTTATGTGCATTACTGTTTTGACTGCATGTATGTCTGTGTGAGGGTATTAGATCCCCTGGAACAGAAGTTACAGACAGTTGTGAGCTGCCATGTGGTTGCTGGGAATTGAACCCATGTCCTCCAGAAGAGCAGCCAGCACTCTTAGACATTTTTAAAGGGAGTAAACTCTAAGTACATGAAGTCATAGGGACCAGCAGAGATTCACTTAAACAACAAACAGCATTTGTCCAAGAGACTAGTGGGACAGGAGTTATCCTCTCCAAGGAAGCCTCCAAGTTCAGAAGGACATTGCGTCTATATTGGAAAAGCTGCAGTGGAACTGCCACATTAGAGCACACATCACTCCATCCTTCTTCTCCAATGCCAGAGGAAGATACTAGCAGCAGAGCCACTTTAGGAGCTTTCAGAGACAACTCCTGCTAAAGATTAGCCCCAACATTCTGTAAGTGTGTGTAGTAACACTATTAGAGATGGAGCGAATTCAACAAATGGCAGAATTTACAGGTAAAATAAAGGATAATAGAAGACTACTAGACAAAAATATGAAAGGTATTTAAAATAAGTCTGCTTTAAATTGAAGAGGCCATCAGAAGATGGAAAGATCTCCCATACTCATGGATAGGTAGGATCAACATAATAAAAATGGCCATCCTACCAAAAGCAATATACAGATTCAATGAAATTCCTATCAAAATACCAACACAATTCTTTATAGACCTGGAAAAAGCTATTCTCAATTTCATATGGAATAACAAAAAACCCAGAATAGCTAAATCAATCCTGTACAATAAAAAAATATCTGGAGGTATTACCATCCCAGATTTCAAGCTGCACTACAGAGCAATAGTAATAAAAACAGCATGGTACTGGTATAGAAACAGACCAGTGGATCAATGGAATCGAATTGAAGACCCAAACATGGATCCACACACCTATGGCCAACTAATCTTTGACAAAGAAGCCAAAACTGCACAATGGAAAAGGACAGCATCTTCAACAAATGGTGCTGGTCCAACTGGATGTCCACATGTAAGAGAATGAAATTAGATCCATACTTATCACCTTGTCCAAAACTTAAGTCCAAGTAGATCAAAGGCCTTAACATAAGGCCTAACACACTAAATCTACTAGAAGAGAAAGTGGGAAAAACCCTCGAACTCATTGGCACAGATGACAACTTCCTGAACAGAACACCAACAGCTCAGGACCTGAGATCAACAATCAATAAATGGGACCTTATGAAACTGAAAAGCTTCTGTAAGGCAAAAGACACTGCCATTCAAACAAAACGGCTGACTACAGATTGGGAAAAAAATCTTCACCAACCCCACATCTGACAGAGGGCTAATATCCAAAATTTACAAAACTCAAGAAATTAAATGCCAAGAAACCAAATAATCCAATCAAAAAACGGGGAACAGAGCTAAACAGAGAATTCACAAAGGATGAATCCCTAATGGCTGAGAGACACTTGAAGAAATGCTCAGCATCCTTAATCATCAGAGAAATGCAACTTAAGAGGACTCTGAGATTCCATCTCATACCTGTCAAAATGGCTAAGATCAAAAGCTCAAATGACAGCACATGCTGGCGAGAGTGTGGAGAAAGGGGAACTCTCCTCCATTGCTGGTGGGAATGCAGGCTTGTGAAACCACTATGGAGGTTAGTCTGGCGATATCTTAGAAAACTTGGAATAGCTTTGCCTCAGGACCCAGCCATACCACTTCTAGGTATACACCCAAATGACTCCTTACCGAATCACAAGTAAGTTGCCTCATCTATGTTCATAGCAGCCTTATTTGTAATATCTAGAAACTGGAAACAACCCAGATGTCCCTCAACTGAAGAATGGATTAAAAAAAAAAACTGTGGTACATCTACACAATGGAATACTACTCAGCCATCAGAAACAACGGAATCCTGCAATTTGCAGCCAAATGGATGGAACTAGAAAAGCTCATCCTGAGTGAGCTAACCCAGACCCAGAAGGATACACATGGCTTCTATTCACTTATAGTCGGATTTAAACCATATAGTACAGGATATCTATACTACAACCAACGCACCAAAGGGAACATGAACATAGACTTTTTTCCCTGTCAATGAGACACTTTGCCCTAGTGGTGCTGCCTTGTAGGCCCACAGTGTATGAGCAGGCTTTTGGCCCTCATATGACTTCTGAACTGGGGTGGGTGACTGTTATGTAGGGACACTCCACTCCATAGGAGTGGGATGGAAGGGTTAGGGGGTAGAGGGTGGGAGGGCGGGACTGGGAGGGAAGGAAAGAGGACACCATGGTGGAGATGAAACCAGAGGCAATAAAAAAAAGTTTAAAGAGATGAAAACAGACTGATTTCTTTTGACATTGTCTTAGTTAGGGTTTCTATTTCTGTGATAAACACCATGACCAAAAGCAACTTGGAGAGGAAAGAGTTTATTTGGCTTACAGCTTATAGTCCATAATCAGAGGAAGTAAATGTAGCTCAAGGTAAGAAACTGGAGGCAAGAACTGAAGCACACATCATGGAGGAATGTTGCTTTCTGGCTTGCTCCCCTCGCTTGCTCAGGTGGCTTTCTTGAATACCCTGGAACCACCTAAGTAGTGTGGCATCTTCCACAGTGGCCCTCTATCAACAATCATTAATCAATAAATTGTCCCCAGAGGCTTGCCTACAGGACAAACTGATAGAAGCATTTTTTTTTTCAATTAAGGTTTGTCTTATGATTATTATTGCTGTGCTGAAACTCTTTGACCAAAAGTAAGCTGGAGAGGGAAAGGTTTATTGCACTTCCACATTGTAGCCAGGACACGAACTCAAACAGGGCAAGAACCTGGAGACAGGAGCTGATGCAGAGTCTGTGGAAGGGTGCTGCTTATTGGCTTGCTGATCATGATTTGCTCAGCCTGCTTTCTTTCTTTCTTGAAACCGTACTTTTTCCTCAGTCGTCGGGAACACAGTCTCTGGGGTAGACTCTTTAATGCACTTAGCAGTCCATTTTCTGGAATATCTCAGATGCAGGTTCGTCAGGGTAAGTTGGCTATGGCAGTCTCACCTTAAATAAGACTTGCGGCTTTCTTCTCTCTGGGAGACCTCAGCGTCAATAGGCCAACTTATTTCCTTCGTATCAGCAACTCTGCCGCTCTGCCTCAGTCTTTAAAGCTGGCCACAGTTCCGTTCAGGCCACTGTTCGGACAGGTCAAACCCCTCTAGGCAAAAGCTGAGCCACAGGGTTTAGTCCTTGGCCTTTTGCTGTCTCGCTGAGGCTTTCTCTGCTCACCAGCTTTCTTCTGCCTCAGGGAGGTCTGGCTATTGGTCTACCAGCACGTTCTCCAGCAGTACTCTCTAGCATCGGAGCTCTCTATTATTGGGGCCCTATGCACGCAGCTCTCCCGGGCTCATCCACTTGCCCTTAAATAGGATCTCTCCTTGTTCCACCTGCTTCAGCTTAATTTGGGCTCTGCCCCTTTAACAGTTGAAAACAATGCCAGGTCATAAAGTCTTTGCTTGTATCACCTGGCTTCAACCTTGTTTTTCAGTCCAAAGAGACTCCCCTCGTTTCACCTGACTCCATCCATAAGCTGATAAGCTAATTGCTCACAGCGAAGTTGATCTTCATGCCCCAAATTAAGAGACTGTATCAGAAACCTAGATATTCACTAAATCTAACTTATATTAATCTATCAACCCCTACACTTTCTTTTTTTTTAACTTTGTGCCATTTATTTCAACAGTCAATACACTGTGCATTCTTTTTTAGCAACATCTATCTGTCCTGTTCTTCTTTCTCTTCCTATATCTTTTGCATCCTATTTCTTCTGCTGTATTCCCAGGGCACATGGGAGATTAGACAAAATTCTAGACATCTAGTTTATATATTTTCACTGTAATTTAAACATAAACATTTGAAAACCATCCAGGCTTAGTGTGATAGAATGATTTTTTTGAAGTTTATTTATTTATTCATTTTACATCCCAATCATAGCACCCTCCCTCCCCTCCTCTGGGTCCTGCCTTCCCTCCCCATTCTCCTTATCCACTCTTATCCCCAGAAAAGGGGAGCCCCCATACCATCCCACCACAGCACATGGAGTTGCATCAGGGCTGAGTGCTTCCTCTTCCACTGAGGCCATCAGCCTGCTTTCTTATAGAACTCAGGACCACCAGCCCAATGGGCTGGGCCTTCCTTTGTCAATCACTATTTAAGAAAATGCTCTACAGTATGTCCCACAGCTCAATCTTATGGAGGCGCTTTCTCATTGAGGTTCCTCCCAGGTGAAGTTAGCTAGCTTGTGTTAAATTGACATGAAACTGGCCAGCACAAGGTTCCTCTTCTATGATAACAACTAAAGCGCATGTCAAATTGGGGGGAAAACTAAGCAGGGCAGGCAACATTGAGCTTTAACAGGAAGTGATTTTAATGGAATACTGAGGTCAATCCTAGGGGCATGAAGCTAGGCATCTAGAAGCCATGTTAGAGTTTGGTATGTCTGTTAGTGCACAGTTTGAGCGGATTTGTTATGGGCCAAGAATTCTGCATTTTTAGCTGTTGAAAACTATGTGGCTGCCCAAGGCCATATTTATTCGAGAGAATGTTACATAAATGGTTGATGCTAGTATGTCAAAGCTCCCTCTCCTTCATTTCTCCTCCTTAGCATTGCACTCCCCTTCCAAATCCAGAGTATGACGTAGGACTGTTCCTACAACTGGACCTCGGCATAAACAGAATAGCTTTTTTGTGTTGTAAAAAAAGAATAATACAGGTTGCATCTTCTTAGATTATGATGCTGCCTGTAGTCCCCACATACTAGGAAAGTTCTCCAGAGCTGTGATCAAAGCAGGTTTTAACTTCAGAGCACAGGGCAGCTTCTAGAGCAATGGTCATCCTTGTGTCTTTTCTTTACATCCTCCATCTCTTAAGTGGGCACTGAGAGGACAAAAGTTCTATTCTGATCAGCCTATGCCAAATTGAGAATTCTCAAGAGAGACATTTGAGGAAGACATCACAGACATTAACTACCATATCCATCCCAAATCACTTCTTCACTATGTGCTCCCTTAGAAGGGAAGTCACCATCACAGAAATACAGAGTATTTCTTTGACAATTGATGGCCTCTTTAAAGAAGCTACCCTGGTTGGGCGTGGTGGCACACGCCTTTAATCCCAGCACTCAGTAGGCAGAGGCAGGCAGATCTCTGTGAGTTCGAGGCCAGCCTGGTCTAGAGAGTGAGTTCCAGGACAGCCAGGGCTATTACACAGAGAAACCCTGTCTTGAAAAACAAAAACAAACAAACAAACAAACAAAAACCCTGGATTTTTCTTTGTTTTATTTAATAAGTACATTAAGTACATATAACTCTAGGTAGTGATAAATTAGTGGGGTTAGATATATCAATGATATATTTCTTGCAGAAATTAATTCACAAGGTATTTTTTTCTAGGGTAGCTTCTTTATTTCTTTTTTTTTTTTGTTTTGTTTTGTTGTTGTTTTTCAAGACAGGGTCTCTCTGTGTATTAGTCTTGGCTGTCCTGGACTCACTTTGTAAAACAGGCTGGCCTGAAACTCACAGAGATGTGCCCTCTGCCTATCAAGTGTTAGAATTAAAGGTATGCACCACCAAGCCCAGCCTCTACCGATTTCATGAAAATAGCATCAAATAGTCAAAAAAGAGATGTTGAACATCTTACCCAAGGACATATGGCTACTAAGTGATAGTCAGGTTTGTATGCATCCAGACTTTGTAACTTCCAATTAATTTCTCCTTTGGCATCACATGCTTGATTTATTGCTAAATAGTCTAGAATGAAAGTGCTGGGATACCCTTTGTTTTTCATTGTCCTTCATAACTAGCCTATAGCGCTGCCTACAGAAAATTCCTGAAGACTCCACTGATTATTCAATGAGCAGGAAAAGAAGCTCTGTTCAGCAAGAAATTTCACTGTCTGGAGCTTGCCTATAAAAAGACAGAAGTTGGGAGCAAGGACTGGGTATTGCTGTGTTAGGCCTGACCTTGCTTTTTGTTTGGAGGAATGTGGACTTTGGGACTTTGAATTAGGAAAACAGTTGAATGCTTTAGGTGGGGCTTAATGGGCCATAATAATCGGAGCATGGTAGAGTTATGGGTTAACAGCATAGGCAGAGGAGATTTCTAGAAAGCCTAGTATTGAGTGAGTTGAATGGCTATTAGATCTATAATGAAAAGGACCAACCCAAGCAAGGGAAAAATACAAAATGTACAATTTGAGAAGAAAAGGGGCAGCAGGAAGTGTAATAGACCTAAGTATTGTGTTCAAGTAAATAAACAGGTTAAAGAAAAACCCAAAGCTAAATGGAATAAAGGGAGTGGTGACTTCAGGGCAAGACCCCCACCCAGCTAAGCTTCCAACTTGTAGAAAGGGACTAAAGAAAAGCTTAGAGCTGGGTGTGGTGGCACACACCTTTAATCCCAGCACTGGAAGCAGAGGGTGGCAGACTTCAGAGTTCAATGTCACCCTGGTCTATGGAGAGAGTTCCATCAAGTTTAAGTAGTGAAAGAAACCATCAAAAACAGAAAGCTGGTGAAAATGTATTTTAATGAGGGGCCATGTTTCAACCCCAGCAAGGAGCAGAACTTGGCAGCTTTCTGAGTTTGGAGTCAAGGATACAAGAAAGAGATGGAATCTCCCTCTGAGACTAAGGAAAGCCACTGAGACTAGTCATATGGCAGGGGTGTACCTTCATGGAGGCCTAGAGAGGCCACTGGGTGAAGCTATGAAGGTGAAGGCTAGATTGCCTTGGAGACCTCAAGATGTCGGAGGTGCCAAAGTTGTGGGATACCTGTTTTGGAAAGCTGCTAACAGGGTGTAGAACCAGTCCAAGAGAAAGATGTGTATTGCAGTCAACAAAGATGAAAGGGGTTGGAGATCTGAAGAGTGCTTTGACATCAGACATGAAGATGCAGAGCCTGGAGTTTGCCCAGCCGGTTTTCAGTCTTGCTTTGGTCCAGTATTTCCTCACTGTTCTCCCTTTCTTCTCTTTGGAATGGTAATGTATATCCTGTGCCACTATATGTTGGCAGTATGTGATCTGCTTTTCCAGTTTGATTTTACAGGGGGTTACAGTTAAAAGATTGCCATGAGTCTCAGAAGAGATGTTGAACTTTGTATTTTTAAGTGTTGGGATTGTGATTGATAAACTATGGATGGGGACATCTGGAATTAGACTGAGGCCAGAGAGTGTAATGTGGTTGTTTGAATGAAGATCGTCCCCATTGACTCATAAGGAGTGGCACTATGGGGAGGTGCAGCCTTGTTTGAGTAGATCTGCCCTTGAAGGAAGTCTATCACTGGGAGTGGGCTTTGAGATTTCAAATGCTCAAGCTAGTAAATCCCAGTGTTTCACTTTCTTCCTGCTGCCTGACGAACTGGATGTAGAACTCACGGCTTCTTCTCCTGGAGACATGCCCAGCACTGTGTTTGCATGCTGCCATGCTTCCTGCCATGATGACAATGGACCAAACCTCTGAAACCATAAGCCAGCCCTGATGAAATGCTTTTCTTTATAATAGTTTCCACAGTCATGGCTTCTCTTCACAGCAATAGAAACCCTGACTAAACAGACTAGGGTGTCCTTGCCTGAACCTGAAAGGTGTTGATGGGTCACTCCATATCCCAGATTCTTTAAGTTTGAGCTGGGGCCCTGTAATTGAATGTGTGGGTTTCTCAATGTTTGGAAACAGTCAAAGGTTTCTGAATGTATAACAACACAAGTTAATTCAAAATTAAACACACAGGACTGCAAACGTAGCTAAGTTGGTAGAGTATTTGCTTAGCATACACGAAGCTCTGGGTTGACTCTGCAGCACTGTATAAATTAAGCATGGTAGAACACATATGGAATCCCAGCACACCAGAGATAGAAGCAGGAAAATCAGAAGTTCAAGTTCACTCTCAGCTACATAGCAAAGTTGAGGGCAGCCTAGGTGACTGAAATTGAAAAACAGAATGAATTTGAAGTATTTCTGGCAGCACTTGTCCATGTTTCACCACCTGATGTCAGATTTGGTTCTGAACACCCAACACATGTCCTTTTTGTTTTGTTCTGATTTTTCAAGATAGGGTTTCTCTGTGTAACAGAGCCCTGGCTGTCCTAGACCAGGCTGGCCTCGAACTCACAGAGATCTGCCTGCCTTGCCTCCCAAGTGATGGGATTAAAGGCGTGCTCCACCATGCCCAGTACTTTGCACTGTTCATGCTGTTACAACATGCAATGATCAGGAATGCATCCTGGAACACTTCGATTAAGATTTGAGATTACTGTATGAATTAATAGCAGAGTTTTCTGCTCTTATAGAAACATAATAGTTCTATTACAGTAAACAAAGACTTTTAATATTAATATTTTCCTACCATTATTTCTCCGTATGTATCAAGCTAATGCATCTTTGGATTACATTGTATTAGAATGTTTTATTTTAGTTTTTAATATTTAATCTAATTTTTACAACTGTGTGTGTGTGTGTGTATGTGTGTTTGTGTAATTTCATGTGTTGGTAACCACAGAAGCAAGAGGCATTGGATCCTCTGGAGCTGGAGTTACATGACATGGGTCCTGGGAACTGAATTCTGGTCTTCTGCAAGATGAGTATACACTCTTAACTACTGAGCTCTCCAGCCACAGAATGTTTGAGTTTAAAAGGCACTGAGTTGAGTTTTTTAAACATTTATTTATTACTTGAAGTTACATCTCCATCACAGCCCCTCCCTCCACCCCTCCTGGTCCCACCCTCCCACCCTCTACTCCCTCTCCCACCTATCCTACTCCTCTGGTATAGGGTGCTCCCACATATCAACACCCCTCAGTTCATCAGTCATATGAGGGCTAAGAGCTTCTTCTTGCACTGGGGGCTTATATGGTAGCTCCACTAGAGTAAAGTGTCCCACTAACAGGTAACTGTTTTGCCCAGTTCTTGAGACCCCAAAGACCACCCAGGAGCCAAGTACGATGTAAATACATGAGGGTTGTTTATTCAAGCTTAGAGCTTGGACTCTCAATACTCACTGACAGAGCAGTTCGAGTTGAGAGCCGCCAGACCCAAAAGTATAGAGTTTATATAAAGACTCAGACAAAGAAGCAGGTTCTTTACCATATGATTGGATGACATTTGGGTAGCTAGTCATGTCCATTTCTGATTGGCTCATTGTTACTGACTAACCAGTTGCGGTCAGCTTGACCATCAGAAAGTTTGTTTAGACTTTTTGGGTGCTTTCTCAGAGTGAGCTGTCTGGTGATGACAAGGGAACACCTCTGGAATACAAGGTTGGGTACATTCTGTTGTAGTTCTGGAACTGGAGGTCAGCTCTGAGTCATACAAAATGGAATCTTTTTTTCAAGATGGATTCAGTCAGGCTCCACAGTAACAAAGTACATATTCCTGTTCTTTTGGATCTGATGATTGTAGGATAGTTATCCTGTACTATAATGGCTAAAATTCAGTTATAAGTGAATACATGCCATGTGTATCTTTCTGGGTCTGAGTTAGATCACTCATGATGATGAGTTTTTCTAGTTCCATCCATTTGGCTACAAATTGCGTGATTTCCTTGTTTCTGATAGCTGAGTAGTATTCCATTATGTAAATGTACCACAGTTTTTTGATTTTGTTTGTTTTTGTTTTTTAAAATCCATTCTTCAGTGAAAGGACATCTGTGTTGTTTCCAGTTTCTAGCTATTACAAATAAAGCTGCTGCCAGGTGTGGTGGCACATGACTTTAATCCCAGCACTCAGGAGGCAAAGGCAGGCGATCTCTGTGAGTTCAAAGCCAGCCTGGTCTACAAAGTGAGCCCAGGACAGCCTGTCTTGAAAGACTAAAAAAAAAAAAAAAAAAAAAAAAAAAAAGAACCCAAAACAAAAACAAACAAACAAACAAAAAAACCCCAAACAAATAAAGCTGCTATGAACATAGTTGAGCTGATGTCCTTGTGATTTAGTGAAGAATCTTTTGGATCTATGCCCAGGTGTGGTATGGCTGGGCCTTGAGTCAGAGGTATACCAAGTTTTCTAAGATATGGGCAGACTGATTTCCATAGTGCTTGTAGAAGTTTGCACTCACACCAGCAATGGAAGAGAGTTCCCCTTTCTCTACAACTTCACTGTCAGTTGAGGTTTTGATCTTAGCCATTCTTACAGGTGTGAGATGGGATCTCAAAGTCATTTTTTTTGTTTTGTTTTGTTTGTTTTTTTTTCTGAGACAGGGTTTCTCTGTGTAGCCTTGGCTGTCCCAGACTCAATTTGTAGGCCAGGCTAGCCTTGACTCACAGAGATCTGCCTGCCTCTGCCTCCCTAGTACTAGGATTAAAGGCACGAGTCAACAAGTCTGACTCTCAGAGTCGTTTTGAGTTGCATTTCTCTCCAACAATCAATAAATGGGACCTTATGAAACTGAAAGGCAAAGGACACTGTCATTAGAACAAATTGGCAGCCTATGGATTGGAAAAAGATCTTCACCAACCCTACATCCGACAGAGGGCTAACATCCAAAATTTACAGAGAACTCAAGAAATTAAACACCAAGAAACCAAATAATCCAATCAAAAAATGGGGTACAGAACAAAAGAGGAATTTCTAATGACTGAGAGACACTTGAAGACATGCTCATTTTTATTATGTTGATCCTAACTATCCATGAGCATGGGAGACCTTTCCATCTTCTGATATCCCCTTTAATTTCTTTCTTCAAGGACTTGAAGTTCTTGTTATACAGGTCTTTCACTTGCTTGGTTAGAGTTACCCCCAGGTATTTTATATTATTTTTGGCTATTGTGAAAGGTGTTTCCCTAATTTCTCTCTCAGCCCATTTTTCCTTTGTGTAAAGAAGGGCTACTGATTTTTTTTTAAATTAATTTTGTATACAGCTACCTTGATGAGAGTATTTATCAGTTGTAGGAGTTCTCTGGTGGAATTTTTGGGGTCACTTCTGAGTCAAGTTTTATAAAAATAAAACCATTAAATGAAATTTGACCTGGTATTAGGAGAGAATTCCAAACAATTTGTGAAATGGTCCTAGACACGTATATATACATGGTTCTGGTGTACCTGTGTATGGGTATGTATGTATGTGTGTGCATGTAGGGGGAGGAGCAGAGTTTGACAAGAGTTGTTTTTCTCTATTTTGTTCCACTGTATCATTTTTATTTTTGAGACAGAATCTCTCACTGAACCTGAAGTTTATTAATTTGGCTAGACTAGCTGGCCAGTA
>CAJQZJ010000542.1:2460258-2492965 GCA_907164525.1 Lophiomys imhausi
AGAGAATAATAAAGAAAAGTGAGGCAATGGTGGCACACATCTTTAACTCAAGCACTTGGGAGGTAGAGGCAGGCAGATCAGAGTTCAAGGCCAGCCTGGTCTACAGAGCTAGTTCCAGGACTGCCAGATGTACACAGAGAAACTCTTTCTTGGAAACAAAACAAAACAAAACAAACAAGTCCCCCCTCCAAAAAAAAAAAAAAAACCCTGCTCTACATCATCACTGTCAGCAAAGGGCTTAAGAACAGCATTTCGGAGACCTAAAATAATTGTCTTGAAATCCACATAAAAATCCAGCTCATATTTTCCTGTAATTGTATGCTTATTTGTAGATGCATTGTTTATACAGAAGGTGGTGGACAGTCTGAAATGTCATGAATGGCTTCCTTAAGAGTATACTCTTGGGCCTCAAATACTGAAAATGAATATTTTCACAAAGTTATATCCTTAGGAAAGATCCCAATCATAGGTCAAAAGGGACTCTGGGTGGCAAGTGCATATAGGACAATGATCTAACCAACACCCATTCAGCGAGTCAGAACTTGGTGAAAACATCAGTAGTAGGTGGGTGTTGATGATATGCATTTACAAGATTTCCCATTTTCGGGTATGAGTATCCACGTGTGTGCTATGCATGTTTAGCTGCACTTGAGCACATGTTTGTGGAAGCCACGGGGCAATCTTCAGTGTCATCCTCAGAAACACTATTCATCTCCTTTGAAACAGGGTCTCTCCTTAGCCTAGAGCCTAACTGGTGAGCAATCAGACTAGGCTGGATGGCCAGCCAGTGCGAGGGAGCCTCCTTTTCCTTCTCCCAAGTACTGAGATTCCCAGCATGGCTTTTCACATGGGTGCTGGGGATCGAACTACAAAACAAGCACTTTACCAATTTCCCAAGGCCCAGTTTTTCAAATTAATTAACATGGATGACAAGGATACTTGAGTTGGAGTTTTGAGGTCTGATGGCTGATGTCCATTGGGGTAATTCTTGCAGTGCCATCTGTAACTCTTGTTTACCAGCCATCCCTTTCCACTGCTAAGTGTTTCTCCTACTGGTATCGATTCTAACTTTTGGTGCCTGAAAGAGGGAAAATTCCTGGCTATGTCTTGGCCTGCAAAGGAAGAGCCATGACCACAGAGATGCTACACCTTTTCCTTCACCATAGGCACCTGCCCTGCAAATGTCACATTTGTCATTTCTGGAAAGTTGTACGTGGCATCTGTGACATAGGGCTATTTTCTACTTTTATTATTGTGTTTCTGAGCAGGCTTGGACAAATTGGAAGTTCTGTCAGGTTATTGTTCCTTCAGAGTTGAAAGAAAAATCACTAAATACTTCTGAAGATCCAGAAATGATGGTCTTGACTCTCCTGGGTGAAAACTAGCAGATAAGGCCAAGGTTTACAGGGAGCAGACTGAGCAAGAATGACAGGACAGAATAGAAAGAAAGAGTACACAGAAATGCATGTTCTAATGAGCCTGGAGAAATTGCAGCCTCACTCTTTCATCCCATTTCCTCTCTCATAGAGCACTGTCTTGCCTCTACACTCTGTCAAGTTAACTTTTCTTGTTTCTTGAGAGTATGGAAATTTGAGTGTCAAAATAGCACAGGTCACAGGTGGTGGAGAGGGCTCCTTGGATAGGAAAGAAAGCCCAGATCTCCCTGGTGGGTGTGTGACCTTGGGAATATTAATTACCCTGGGGATATTAGTTAAACCTCAGTTTACCTTAGTGTCAAATGGAAAAATAAAAATGCTCATGAAGAACAGAGGAAAAGATTTTAGAATTAAGCACGTGAAAAGTCCAGCCAGTTCCTGGCACATATTTAGTACTAAAACAAATGGAGCTTTATATTAATGATTGTTGGTCCATCTAGATGCCCCAACTTTCCCTTGACAGGTTTCTATTGTGGAGATCCCTGGAAAGCTGATGTGTCTGAGGACCCTGCACCAATTCAAAAAGTCACAAAAAGAAACATTTGGCACCTTAGTCGACTTGCCTCCTTCTCCTCCCTCACTCTGCAAGCATAAACCTATTTAGGGTCTAAGAAAGCTGAAGAGATTCTTGCAGCTTATTGCATGGGGGTACTACCATATTCCCAAATTCTCGGAGTCAGATACTCTCCCTTCCCCCAAGTCCACCTCACTCCATTTCCCCGAATTTCATCAGCTCAAGCTGTCCAGGTATTAATTTTCTTGTCACCAGAAATCGCCTCTCCTCCTCCTCTACCACTTTGCCTTTAGTTCCTGGAATGCTACTACAGCGGAGATTAGAGAGACCCAGCCAGGGTTAGATCGCCCTGGCAACAGCAGAGTGCGCCTGCGCACACTTTTTCTCGGCCAGACTGCTCTTAATTGGGTTCCTGCATTGCCTCAGGTCAGACTTGGGGGCCAAAAGGGTGAATCTCTCCTTCAATTGCCCAATTCCTGAGTTGGAAATTGTACTGTTATCACTCTGGGGCTAAGAAAAATGTGAGGAATGTCTGCTTACTCTCAACCATCTGCTAGGAGGTGGTACTTCGGGGAAACTTCTGATAATTAAAAGGATGCAAAAAGAGGATGCAAAGGGGAGAAAGCTCAAGGATGCCAGGAGATGAGGCAGCATCCAGCATCCAGCATTAGAAGGCATCATCGTCTTTCCCTAGTAGGGGAATCTTCCACTTGATAGCCACCCCCATGCCAGGGATGCCTCTCAGAAACTGCAAGCTTTCTAGGGAAGGCTTGTGAGTCTGGTTAGAAACTGTCAGAGGAATCAGGATGATGCTAACTTTTTTTTCATTAATTCATTTATTTGTTTATTTTACATCCCAATTGCAACTCCTTCCCTCCTTTCCTCCCAGTCCCACCCTCCCACACACTTATCCCATACTCCCTCAACCGGTACCAACCCACTCTTGCATATCAAATCACATCAGGACTAAGTGCCTCCTCTTCCACTGAGGCAAGACAAGGGCCCACTACACATATAAGATGCTAACTTTTACCTTAACAGTTTGAGTGTTGAAATAAACACTACTAGTGAGGGGTACAGGGTGTGGATTAAATCTGACTGAAGATCCCAGACCAGTATCAGGACATAGGACCTTTGTTAGCCCCTGCCACAGATTTCTCTCTCCCATTCTCCCTCTGAACTAAACATTATTTTTCTGGGTGATTTTCACATAACCCCTGTGGGCATTTTACCCACAGACTATATTTTCACCATTTTCTTCTTCTGTCCCTCAACCCAGTCTCAGGTATCACTCCCAAGACAGCACTAAAGCATATTGTGTCCCCAGCCCTTTATCTCACCTTGTCCTTCTTATCTCCTCCCTTGACTATACCCTTACCCATCTCCTGCTTCATACTCCTGACCCTCTCCCAGCCATCTTTGTACAGGATTGCCCTCCCACTGCCCTCCCTTCCCATCATGTACTTGGGAGTTATGATTTTGTGGACTTCCATAGTACACCCCGCCCCACTCCCATTTTCTTATTCCTCCTGCCACAGCACAATATAATTGCTGGTTCACTTCCATGGCTTTCCTCCTTTAGGGGGAAGTTCTGAGGCCCAGGTGGGGCTTCTTTACCCTTATATCCCTAGCACATGGCCTTGTTCTCAGCACAAGAGTGCCTTATAAATGTTTATAGAATAAATGAACACATAAGCATAGCATCTGATTCATTATACTTTTTTTTTTTACTATACTCTGCAACAGCAAATTAAATACAGATAAGTGGCAGTCTTTTGGTTTTGTTAGTTTGTTAACACAACAGTAGACTCAAAAGGAGGGAAACCACAAATGAGTGGCTTTGTGCTTGGGGTGTGTTTATGTATGTGTGTGTATATTGTTACTGTTATTTAGCTTATTTAACTGGATATTTCAAATACATAAGTATTACCAATACATTTTACACAGTTATCTGAACATTTATACTGAAACAGGACAGGAAAAGAAAATGAGCAATTCCATTTATAAACACTGATCATGAAGACAATTAAAGAGTATATTAGAAGGAAAGAAATACTACTAGAATTGGAACACATTAAGCACAAAGTGTACTCTTTACCCCAACCCTCCCAACTTCTGATTTGGGACATTAGTGCCCATTTCCCAAAGGCCCTTTTAACTGACGCCGCTCAACTAAAGTGAAACATCAGACTTCACACGGAACCAAAAAAGAACATGGCAGTTGCCTCAGATCTGGCCCTGGCCTCCTCATCTTCCACAGCCTCCCTGTATTGCTCTGGCCAGTCCTGTGGCTGCTTTCTGTAGAGCCTAGCCATGTATTCTAAGGCTTTCATTTTGGTGATTTCAAGGTGAGCCTGAGGACCCCAAAGCAGCTCATATTCAACTGGATTAGAGTAGGAGAGTGGCCTGCATTCCAAGTAGCGTTGTCTCATAAGCTTACAGGTGATGGCATGCTTCCTCCCTACGTCCACACTAAATTTCCGGAGTAAGTTCCAGATATTGGCCTCTTTGACACGGTTGCCCATCAGGAAGATCAAACCCAGGATCGGCATCACATATTCTTGGGTGGGCCTGCCCAGGCTCTCCAGCATGACTTGCTCTTCTTCTGATTCTGGTTGCTGGACAAGGAGGTAGATGTGCTCACTGGTATCAACCTCAATCAGAGAGAACCCATAAAACAGATCAAGGATTAGAGTGGCTCGGCTGAGGATATTTGGGAACACATCCTCAAATTCTTTGCCCGTGTGAGTCAATAACTCATCCTGATGTATAGGCAGCAACTCCTCTGTGACATTAATGGCCAGCTGAACCAAATCATTTGCTTTATCATTCATTGCGTCCTCTGACCAGAACTCTAAGCCAGCAGCCTGGCTTCTCTCTTTGGCTTTGTCAGCTTCCAGGGCCTTGTTATATTCTTCTGGCCAGCTCCAGGGTTCTTCATCATGGGCCTCTGCTACAAACTTTAGGGCTTCCATCTTTGTGATTTCTCTGTGGGCTCTAGAACCCCACAGGAACTCAAATTCGAGGGGATTAGTGCCATATACTGGCCAGTACTCCAAAAATCGCATTCGGACAAAGTCAGTAGTGAGGAGGTTTCTTGTGTTTCCAAAGAGGTTGTTGATCCTCTGAGGCTCATCCATCACATCTACCTTTAACAGCAGGTCCCAAATAGAGGCCTCTCTTGCCCGGTTGCCATTCAAGAGGATGTGGCCTAAGACCAAGGCCAGGAGACCTGCTTTGAGCACTTCCAGGGTCTCTGCTAGCCGTTCAGTGGTCTGGGGACCCGGTTTGCTGATTAGGTTGTGTCAGTCTGAGGATCAAGAACTCTCAGATTCAACCCAAAGACTCGATCCAGGTGAGCTGAGGCTCGTCTGAGTATCTCAGGGAACTGGTCTAAGTATTCTCTGAGAAACTCCAGCATGTCTGACTGCCGGATAGACCCTTCGCTTTGACTTTTCATGCGTATGAAATTCATCAAAGCAATCGACCTGTCTTCTAGAGGGTCGTAGACCCTGAGCGCCCCCAAACGTCGGGACTGCTCGTCGATGAGAACCTCGATGTCATTTGGGTCCTGCGCAGCCTCTGGTGCGCTGGCACCCTGTGGGTCATTTGGAATCTCAGGGCCCTGGGGAGCCTTGGGGACTAGCATGGAGGCGGAGGGTCCGGAGGCAATAGTAGCCTGCATTTCACCCCGGCCGTCGCTGTAATCTGCAGTGGTCTCTGCGCTGCCATGGCGCGCATTCTGGCTTACCAGAGACATGGTTCCAGGAGACAGGAACACGAACGCGGAGGTCAGCGATCCGGTGGAGACAGGATCTGAGGTGTGTTGGTGCCTTGGCACCAAGTCGAAGTCTGTGCTCCGATACCCGGGAGCTGTGCGGATCTAAAGCGAGAGCTGGTCAGAAAGGCGATCTGTTTATACAAGCAGTAGCCAGCAATGAGCAAAAGCGTTAGAACAGTTAGCGGTGCCGCAGCCTACGCAGGCGCACTCAGGCTCTGCGACGTGGTGACCACGCCCCCACAGGCTTTCACTCCCGCCCCGCCCACCTCTGACTAGCAGGCCAAGCTTGCTGAGGGGTTCGAACTTATTAAGGAAGAGCATTCTCAAAAAAGAACAATGGAGATGAAGCAGAAGAATTAAGGGTTGGGGGTGTTCAGTGGTGTTGCATTTAAAGTTTTCCTACTTTTTCTGTAAGTTATTAAGAATCTTGGTAAGGCTTAATAGAGGATGAGGGGGCAGTATTTATAATAGTAAAGTTCTTTTTTTTTTTTTTTTGGTTTTTCGAGACAAGGTTTCTCTGTTTAACAGCTCTGGCTGTCCTGGACTCGCTTTGTAGACCAGGCTGGCCTCGAACTCGCAAAGATCCGCCTGCCTCTGCCTCCCAAGTGCTGGGATTAAAGGCGTGCGCCACCACTGCCCGGCTAATAGTAAAGTTCTTAAGGCCTTCACCAACTCAACAGATTATTTCTTGAGCATAGGCCCATGCCAGGCACAATGGCTGGGTATTTGTAAGGTACATCAGTGATTGCCGTGAGGACAAATTGATTATTTCCTTCCATATGGAGCTTACATTCTAGGGTTGGTTCATTCAGTGGTAAGGAACACCAAGCCTTTATCGAGCACTTAGTAGGTGACAGGCTTTGCTTCTGGTGTTTCACTTTTCTAATATTAAAATCACTTCATCTTAGCTAATCTGAATAGTATTCATCTTAAAGGTGAGAAAACTGACTCCGGGAGGTGAGTTTGCCTGTACAAACTATAAGTGAAAGAGATCAGGCTTTGAATCCTTTCATCAGAGTCCAGAACATATGCACTTTCTATAACACCATCTCACTTTCAAGGAGTTCTTTGCTCTATTTCATAAAAATAGCTCAGATAAAATTGATGGAAATCAGCATGAGTCAATTTACATTATGGTGCAAACCCAGAAGTAGTGAATGACAGTTGGGTCCAGAGTATCATGGCTTGAAGATAGTTGCTGAAAGAGAGTCAGAGGAACTGACCTCTAAGTGATCAAAGGGATGGGAAGAGTTCATAGTTTGCAAGGGCATTTGTAGTTTTAGGGAACGTCAACAGGAACAGTCCAGAAGTATGAGAGTAAAAGATAAGTTTTCGTAACTGCCAGTTATCCTGGTTGGCTACAGCTAGAATATGGGCAGGAGACAAGAACAGACTCCGCTAAACGGGAAGGGTTGGATTTTTCCCTGTATGTCAGAACTGTTTAGGGCTGCACAGCAGAGAAGGTTTGTACATGTGTACAAAGCATAGCATGCATGCATAGTCTAAACACCCTGGCCAACAAGAAGGGTCAGTTGCTCTATTTTCTGGGAGTGCTGCCATAGTCATTGGGCTAAAGTTTAGCCGTCATCCAGGAATGCAATGGAGCATTGTAAAGGAAGAAAAATATGTCAGATTGCCATCTGCAGCCACAGTTGAAATTCTTCCAAGTTCTTGATGGCAATGATTACTGTTTTACATTCAGTGATCCAGTGCCCTGAAATTCCTTCAGAGGCCACTCACTCTAAAATGTACCCATGGCATTTCCCACAACCCTGTTTTCAAAATGTGCATTCTATCACAATACATGTGTAAGAGGAGGTTCAGGACCAAGTATTTGGCCAAACTGAGCAAAAGAGACCTGTGTTTACTACACAAATGAGAGTGCATGCTCTATAAGACACAATATCTGTTTTGTGTTAATCTGTTGATCATGCCTTAGGAGAGTATTTAGAGAAACAGTGCCTTCCTCTCAGTTGCTGCTGAGACTCCAGTCTCTCCCATTTTCCAGAATTGTAACATGTTCTTAGATCAGTGTTTCTCAAAGTACAGCTAAGTTTAGTTTGTTTTTCTTTTCTGCTTTTCTTTTCTTTTCTTTCTTTCTTTCTTTTTTTTTTTTGAGACAGGGTTTCTCTGTGTAAAAGAGCCCTGGACATCTTGGACTCACTTTGTAGACCTGGTTGGCCTTAAACTCAGAGATCCGCCAGCCTCTGTCTCCTGAGTGTTGGGATTAAAGGCATATGCCACCACACCTGGCTAATTTGTTTTTCTTTTTCTTTCTTTTTTTTCGGTTTTCTGAGACAGGGTTTCTCTGTGTAACAGCCCTGGCTGTCCTGGACTCACTCTGTAGACCAGGCTAGCCTCGAACTCAGAGAGATGCACCTGCCTCTGCCTCCCAAGTGCTGGGATTAAAGGCGTGTGCTACCATATCCATCTTAGTTTGTTTTTCTTAACCCTCTTTACTTATCATAAGTAAAATCCCTCTCACAGTTTGAGTCAGGCTTATTTTTCCCATCTAGTAAAGGAAAACAACATCAAATAGGAAAACCACACCTTCAGTTTGAAATTACATCTCAGTCTCATTCCATGGTATTCAATTCCTTAAGAAGTTTATCCCTAGCTGGGTGTGTTGGCACAATCCTTTAATCCCAGCACTCGTGAGGCAGAGGCAGGTGGATCTCTGTGAGGTCGAGGCCAGCCTGGTCTACAAAGTGAGTCCAGGACAGCCAAGGCTTGCTACACAGAAAAACCCTGTCTCAAAAAAAAAAAAACAAACAAACAAAAAAGTTCATCCCTACCTAGTTCTTTATCTTCCTCATTATTCATAGGACTTTCTTCCATGAAGTCATCTCCTGGACACATTGAGCTGCATTTTCTGTTCATTCAGCTATCTCTGTATTCTACAAGCCAACAAAGAGTTCTAGTTATTGCTAAATGAACAACAAAGGAGCTATGTCTATGATTTACATATCAATGTAAGTGCAAAATGATGGGCTCACACTCTTCTTTAAATTAATTAATTAATTTCACATTCTAATCACCATCCCCTTCCCTCTCCTCCCAGTCCCACGCTCCTACTCACTTCCCCCATACTCCCCCACCCCCCGCAATCATTGCCTGGTACCAAGCCACTCTGGCATATCGAATTCCATCTGGACTAAATGCCTCCTCTTCCACTGAGGCAAGACAAGGCAGCTCTGCTAGGAAAATGGGATCCAGAGGGAGGCAATAGTGTCCAAGTCAGAGATAGACTTCACTCCAATTGTTAGGGGATTCACTTGAGGACCAAGCAGAGCATCAGCTTCATATGTAGTGGGTCTAGTACCAGTCCATGCATGTTCTTTGGTTGGTGGTTCAGTCTCTATGAGCCCCCTTGTGTCCCAGTTAATTGGCTATGTGGGTCTTCTTGTGGTATCCTTGATCCCTCCAGCTTCCTCAAACCTTCCTCAAGACTCCCTGATTTTTTTTTTGCCTAATGTTTGGCTGTGGGTCTCTGCATCTATTTCCATTATATTCTGGATAAAGCTTTTCGGATGGCAGTAATGTTGGGTTCCTGTCCAGTTCCCTCTCTCCACCCACTTGCAATGTCTATTTTATTTCCCCTATTAGAGTGAAGCATCATCCCTTGGGGCTCACACTCTTTTCTCAAGTTTCTTTTGAGACTTTCTGTTAACTTATTTTTTAACACATTTTTAAGGGATGAATATTTTCCATGCTATTTTATCTTCAATATAATTTCAATAAAGTATTTCACTTGACTACTAGAATATGCACATAATAAAGTCCATAAATCACAAATGTAGTGCTTGATAAGTTGTGACACATTTAACACACCATGTGATCATCATGCCTGTTAAGATCATTTCCAGCATCTTGAAAGTTCTTGTAGCACTTTATCCCAATCCTTTCCTTCTCATTTGTCCTTAGAGAAAATTGGCATACTGACCTCTGGCATTTTAGATTAGTCTATATAATATATATTTTTATTTTATAATATTTATATAATAAAATACTATATTTTATAATAATTTACATATATTTTCAATAATAAAATTATACAGAATGTTTTTATTTTTATCTTCTTCCAAGAGTCACCTCCACTCTATTGCAGGTTTTTTTGGTGGGTTTTTTTTTGTTGTTGTTGTTGTTGTGTTTTTTGAGACAGGGTTTCTCTGTGTATCCCTGGATGTCCTAGACTCACTTTGTAGACCAGGTTAGTTTTGATCTCACAAGAATCTGACTTACTCTGGCTCCCCAGTGCTGGGACTAAAGGTGTGTGCCCGGTCTATTGCAGTTTTATACATGTTGTTTATAATAGTAGTCTCTTTAGTTGGATGTGGTGGCACACAGAGGCACATAGAGGCACATAGAGGCAGGCAGATCTCCTTGAGTCTGAGGCCAGCCTGGTCTACAAAGCCAGTCCAGGAGAGCCAGTACTATTACATAGAGAAACCCTGTTTTGAAAAACCAAAAAAAGAAAACCAAAAATCCAGTAGTCTCTTAATTTTCACTAATATAGAGTTTATAATTGTGAACATGAACTTATATTTAAGAAGGCAGAAAAATCTATTATATGATTATGAATTCAGAATATGCATAACACTTTTTTACAAAGGACTGTTAGTCAAAGAAATAATATAATTATGCAAAAACCCTCACATATATAAAATAATGATATGGAATCTCAATGAAGTTTTGATTTGTATTTCTGTGATAGCTAAAGATGTCAAACACTTTTTCATTTATTTATTGAGATGTGTCTCTTCAGATTACATGTCCATTTATTGAATGGATTGACCTGTTCTTTTCGTGTTTACATTGCAGAGTTTTAAAATATATTCTGGATATTATTCTACTGTCAAATATGTAGCAGATATTTTCTGCCATTCTGTACAGTGTTTTGTCTTTCTGTAGATTATTTCCTTTGCTTTACAGAGCATTTTAATTCATATAATCACATTGATCTGTTCTTGCTTTTATTTTTGCTTTTTAGCTTTATTTATTTATTTATCTCTAACACATTAGACTTGACCACAGTTTCTCCTCCCTTAACTTGTCCCAGTTCCCACCTCCACTCTCCCCCAAAGATCCACCCCTTCTCCTTTACATTTAAAAAATATAGAGGCCTCCCAGAGATATCAAGCAAACATGGCATAATAGGTTACAATAAGACTAGGCACAAAACCTCATATCAAGGTTGGACTAGGCAACCCAGTAGGAGGAAAAGGGTCCAAAGTATAAGCAATAGAGTCAGAGAACTATCCTCCACTCCCACTGTTAGGAGTCCCACAGGAACACCAAGCTACACAAACATAAAATACATGCAGAGGACCAAGCTCAGACCTATAAGGGGTCCATGCTTGTCACTTCAGTCTCTGCGAGCAATGATGAACCCTACTTAGTTGATTCTGTGGGTAGTGATCTCTTGGGCTCTCACCTCGCTAGCTCCTACAGTCCTCCCAATCCCCACTTTTGTGTGATTCCCCTGGCTCTGCCTATTATTTGGCTATGGGTTTCTGCATCTGATCCCATCAGGTACTGGATGATGCCCCTCTGATGACAACAATTGGGTTAGTCACCAATCTATAAGGCTGGACCAGGAAACCCGTTAGAAGGCAAAGGGTCCCAAGCACAAGCAATAGAATGAGAACCCCCTCCCACTTTTAGGAGTCCCACAAGAATATCAAGCTAGACAGGCATAACATATATTCAGAGGACATGCCTCAGACCCATATGGGATCCATGTTTATAACTTCAGTGTCTGTGAGCACCTGTAAGCCCTGCTTAGTTGATTCTGTGGGTGGTGATCTAGTGGTGTCCTCAACTGCTATGACTCCTAAAATCTCTCCGCACCCCCACCTGCTTCTGTGGTGTTCCCCTGGCTCTGCATAGTGTTTGGCTATGGGTCTCTGAATCTGATACCATCAGTTGTTTGGTGATGCCTCTCTTATGACAATTGGGCTAGTAACCAAGCAATAAGGCTGGATGAGGCAACCCAGTAGGAAGAGAAGGATCCCAAACACAATAGAGTCAGAGACACCCCCCCACTCCCACTGTTAGTAGTCCCATAAGAACACCAAGCTACACAACCATAACATATATGCAGAGGACCTAGGTCAGAGCCATATGGGATCCCTGTTTGTCACTTCAGTCTCTTGAATGCCCATGAGCCCTGCTAAATTCATTCTCTTGGTAGTGATATCCTGGTGAATTCAAGCTTCATGGTTCTTGCAATCTTTCCCTCACCCCAGCATCTGCAGTTTTCTCCTGGCTCTCCATAGTGTTTGGCTATGGGTCTCTGCATCTGATCCAAACAATTGCTGGGTGATGCCTTTGTGATGTCAGCAATTGGGATGATCGCCAAACTCTGAGAATGGATGAGGCAACGCAGTAGGAAGAAATGTGTCCTGAGCCCAAGAAATGGAATCAGAGAAACCCGTAATATTCCCGCTGTTAGGAATCCAAAAAGAATACCAAGCTACACAATCATAAAATATAGGCAGAAGCCCTAATTCACACCCATACTGGTGCCTTGTTAGTCACTTCCATCTCTGTGTCCACCTATGAACCCTGCTTAGTTGATTTTGTGGGTGGTGCGTTGGTGGTATCTTCTACCTCTCTGATACCAACAATCATATCCTTACTTGTGTAGGCTTCCATTCACTCTGCCAAGTATTTGTCTCTGGGTCTCTACATATAATTCCAAGGGTTGCTGTTTCATACCTCTCTGATGACACTTAGGCTAGATGAAGTAACCCAGGAGGAAGAAAAGGGTCCTAGCACAAACAATACAATCAGAGAACCCTTCACCCACTCCCACTCTTAGGTGTCCCAGAAGTACATCAAGCTACAAAACATAACCTACATGCAGAGGATATAGGTGAGACCCATATGGGATCACTGTTTGTCACGTCAGTCTCTGTGATTCCCTATGACCCCTGCAAAGTACATTCTGTGGGTGGTGATATCCTGGTGCCCTCAACCCCTCTGGATCCTATAATACTCCTCACCCCTCACCGATTCTGTGGAGTTCCCCTAGCTCTCTATAGTGTTTGGCTATGGGTCTCTGCATCTGATGCCATCAGTTGCTGGATGATATCTCTCTGATGACAATGGGGCTACTCAACAAGCTATAAGGGTGGAATAGACAACAGTAGGACAAAAAGTCCCAAGCACAAGCCATAAAGTCAGAGACTCCCACCCACTTGGCTTGTTAGGAGTCCCACAATCACATCAATCTACAGAAATATTACATATATCCAGGGGATTTGGTCAGACCCATACTAGGTATCTGCTCATCACTTCAGTCTCTGTGAGCACCTATGAGCCCTGCTAAGTTCATTCTGTGGGTGGTGATATCCTAGTGTCCTCAACCCCTATTGCTCCTACAGTACTCCTCACCCCTCTTTTCTTTGGTGTGTTCCCCTGACTCTCCATAGTATTTGGCTATATGTCCCTGCATCCGATGCCATGAGGTGCTTGATGATGCCTCTCTGATGACAACTGGGCTAGTAACCGAGCTATAAGGTTGGATAAGGCAACACAGTAGGAGGAAAAGGATCACAACCACAATCAACAGAGTCAGAGAACCCCCCCCCCGCAACTCCCACTGTTAGGAGTCCCACAAGAACACCAAGCTACACAAACATAACATATATGCAGAGGACCTAGGTCAGACTCACATGGGATCCCGGTATGTCACTTCAGACTCTTTGAGCCCCTATGAGCCCTATTAAGTTCATTGTGTTGGTAGTGATATCCTGATGACCTCAAATTCTATGGTTCCTACAATCTTCCCTTAACTGCAGCTTCTGTGGTGTTCCCCTGGCTCTCCACAGTGTTTGGATATGGGTCTGTGCATCTCATTCCATCAGTTGCTGGACAATGCCACTCTGATAACAACTGGGCTAGTCACCAAACTATAATGGTGGAGGAGATAACACAGTAGGACTAAAAAGGTCCCAAGCAAAGGAATAGAGTCAGAGAACCACTTCTGCACTCCGCGTGTTAGGAGTCCCAAAAGAACACCAAGCTACACAAACATAACATGTATGCAGAAGCACATACTGGTCCCTTGTTAGTCACTTTAGTCTCTGTGACCCTATTAGCCCTGCTTAGTTGATTCTCTGGGTGGTGACCTAGTACTATCCTTAACTGCTCTGACACATACAATCCCCTCACTGCTTTTGTGGGCTTCCCATAGCTCTGCCAAGTATTTGGTTCTGGGTTTCTGTATACAATTCTATCAGTTATTATTTTATGCCTCTCTGATAACAATTGGGGTAGTCACTAATCTATAAGGCTGGATGAAGTAACCCAATAGGGAGAAAAAAGGTCTGAAGCAAAAGCAACACAGTCCAGAACACTGTCCCCAATCCCACTCTTAGGTGTCCCAGATGTACACCACACAACACAATCATAAAGTCTATGCAGAGGATGCAGGTGAAACCCACATGGAATCCCTGTTTGTCACTTCAGTCTCTATGATACCCTATGAGCCCGGCTAAGTTCATTCTCTGGGTGGTAATATCGCTCTGGCTACTACTATACTCCTCACCCCTCCCTGCTTCTGTGGCATTTCCTTGGCTCCCTATAGTGTTTGGCTGTGGGTCTCTGCATCTGATACCATCAGTTGCTGGATGATGCCTCTTGATGACAATTGGGCTAGGCACCACACTACAAGGGTGGACTAGAAAACACAGCATTAACAAAAATGTCCCAAACTCAAGCAATAGAGTCAGAGAAATTCCTCTCGCACTATCCCACTCTTAGAAGTTCCACAAGAATAATAAGCTACACAAACATGACATATATGCAGAGAACCCAAGCCAGACCCACGCTGGTCCCTTGCTAGTCACTTTAGTCTCTGTGCCACTATGATCCTTGCTTAGTTGATTCTGTGGGTGGTAATCTAGTGGTATCCTCAACCTTTCTGACACCAACAATCCACCCCTGCTTTTGTGTGCTTCTTGGCTCTCCCAAATATTTGGCTCTGGGTTTCTGCATTTGATTCCACCAGTTGCTGTTTTATGACTCTCTGATGACAATTGGTTTAGTCCTTAATCTATAAGGCAGGATGAGGAAACACAGTAGTAAGAAAAGATTCTGAAGCACAAGTAACATAGCCAGAAAACCCTGCCCTCACTCCCATTCTCAGGTGTCCCAGATGTACACCTAGCTAAACAAACTTAATCTATATGCAAAGGATATAGGTGGGACCCATATGGGATCCCTGTTTGTCACTTCAGTCTCTGGGAGCCCAAGAGCCCTGCCAAGTTCATTCTGTGGGTGGTGATATCCTGGTGTCCACATCCCCTCTGGCTCCTACAATACTCCACACCCCACTCCACTTCTGTGGTGTTGCCCTGGGTCCCCATAGTGTTTGGCTATGGATCTCTCCATCTGATGCCTTCAGTTGCTGGATAATGCCTCTTGGTGACAATTGGGTAGGTCACAAAACTACAAGGTGGACTAGACAACACAGTATTACAAAAAGGGTCCCAAACACAAGCAATAGAATCAGAGACACTCCTCTTACCCTCTCTCACACTTAGAAGTCCCAGGACTGGAGAGATGGCTCAGCGGTTAACAGCACTGGCTGTTCTTCCAATGGACCAGGGTTCAAATCCCAGTAACACATGGCAGTTCAGGGCTATCTGTAATGGGCAGGTGTTGTGGCACACACCTTTAATCCTAGTACTTGGGAGGCAGAGGCAGGCAGATCTCTGTGAGTTCAAGGCTAGTCTAGTCTACAGACTGAGTGCAGGACAGCCAAGGATACACAGAGAAACCTTGTCTTGAAAAAAAAAAAAGGAAAAAAGAATGTGGCACACTTAAAAGTCCTACAAGAACACCAAGCTACTCAAATATAACATAAAGGCAGATGCCCTAATTCTCACCCATACTGGTCCCCTGTTAATTAGTTCAGTCTCTATGCCCAAGGGCCCAGCTTAGTTGATTCTGTGGGTGGTGACCTAGTGGTATCCTCAACCCCTCTGGCACTAAGAATCTATCCCTGATTTGTGGGCATCCTCTAGCTCGGCCAAGTATCTGGCTCTGGGTTTTTCCATCTGATTCCATCAGTTGCAGTTTTATGCCACTCTGGTGGCAATCAGGCTAGTTTGTAATGTACAATCAGGATGAGTAAACATAGCAGGAAGACAGGGCTCTGAAAAACAAGCAATACAATCAGAAAACCCTGTCCCAACTCACACTCAGGTGACCCATATGTACACCAACACATAGGCAGAGGATGTAGGTGACACCCCTATGGGATCCCTGTTTGTCACTTCAGTCTCTGTGAGCCCCTGTGAGCCCTGCCAAGTTCATTCTGTGGGCGGTGATATCTTGGAGTCCACATTCTCTATAGCTGCTACAACACTCCACACCTCTGCACACTTCTGTGGTGTTGCCCTGGGTCACCATAGTTTTTGGTGATGGATCTTTCCACCTAATGCCTTCAGTTGCTGGATAATGCCTCTTGGTGGCAACTGGGTAGGTCACGAAACTATAAGGGTGGACTAGACAATACAGTATCACAAAAGGGTTCTAAACACAAGCAATGGGCTCAGAGAACCTCCTCTCCCCCTCTCCCACTCTTAGAAGTCCTACAATAACACCAAGCT
This sequence comes from Lophiomys imhausi, assembly GCA_907164525.1. Classification (NCBI taxonomy): domain Eukaryota; kingdom Metazoa; phylum Chordata; class Mammalia; order Rodentia; family Muridae; genus Lophiomys; species Lophiomys imhausi. The sequence continues at coordinate 2,476,612 of CAJQZJ010000542.1, forward strand.
ACACAAATGTAACATATAACCAGAAGCCCTAATTCTCATCCATAATGATCCCTTGTTAGTCAATTCAGTTTATATGCCCAAGAGCCCAGCTTAGTTGATTCTATGTGTGGTGACCTAGTGGTATCTTCAATCCCTCTTACACCAACAATCCCTCCCTTCTTTTGTGGGTTTCCTCTTGCTCTGCCAAGTATCTGGCTCTGGGTGTCTCCATCTGATTCTGTCATTGCAGTGTTATACCTCTCTGATAACAATTAGGCTAGTTCCTATCTGTAATCTGGATAAGGAAACCCTATAGGAAGAAAAGGGTCTGAAGCACAAGCAATACAATGAGACAACCATGTCCCCACTCTGACTCTGAGGTGTCCCAGATGTACACCAAGCTATACAAACATGACATATATGCTGAGGATGTAAGTGACACCCATATGGGATCCCTACTTTTCATTCAGTCTCTGTGAGCCCCTATGAGCTCCGGTAAGTTAATTCTGTAGGTGGTGGTATCTTGGTGTCCTCAACCCCTCTGCTTCCTACATTATTCCTCACCCCTCCCTGCTTCTGTGGTGTTCCCCTGGCACTCCACAGTGTTTGGCTTGGGTCTCTGCATCTGATACCATCAGTTGCTGGAAGATACCTCTTAAATGACAATTGGGACAGTCACCAAACTACAAGGGTGGGCTAGAAAACACAGAATTACCAAAAGGATCCCAAACACAAGCAGTAGAGTCAGAGAACTTCCTCACCCACTCTCCCACTCTGAGAATTCCCACAGGGCCAACAAGCTACACATTCATAACATCTATGCAGAGAACCTAGGTCAGACTCATACTAATCTTGTTAGTCACTTCAGTCTCTGTGCCCCTATGAGCCCTGCTTAGTTGATTGTGTGGGTGGTGATCTAGTGATATCCTCAGCCCCTCTGATAACAACAATCCATCCCTGCTTTTGTGGACTTTCTGGCTCTGCCAAATATTTGGCTCTGGTTCTCTGCACCTGATTCTACCAGTTGCTGTTTTGTGCCTCTCTGATGACAATTGGGTTAGTCCCTACACTATAAGGCTGGATGAGGCAAACCAGTAGGAAGAAAAGGGTCTGAAGCACAAGCAATATAGTCAGAGAACCCTGCCCCACTCCCACTCTTAGGTGTCCCACTTGTATACCAAACTACACAACATAATTTATATGCAGAAGATGTAGGGGAGACCCATATAGATCCCTGTTTGTCACTTCAGTCTCTGTTAGCCCCTATGAGACCTGCCAAGGTCATTCTGTGGGTGGTAATATTCAGGTGTGCACATCCCCTATGGCTCCTACAATACTCCACACCTCTCCCCACTTCTGTGGTTTGGTCCTTCTCACCATAGTTTTTGGTGATAAATCTTTCTATCTGATGCCTTCAGTCACTGGATAATGCCTCTTGATGACAATTGGGAAGGACACCAAACTATAAGGGTGGACAAGACAACACAATACTACATAAGGTGTCCCAAACACAAGCAATGGAGTCAGAAAACCTCTTCTTCCACTCTCTCATTGTTATATGTCCTACAAGAACACCAGCCTACACAAATATAACATATATGCAGAGGCACTAATTCTCAAGCATACTGGTCCCGTGTTAGTCACTTCAGTCTCTCTGAACAAGAGCCCTGCTTAGTTGATTTTTGTGGGTGGTTACATAGTGGTATCCTTAACCTCTGACATTGACAATCTCTCCCTGAATTTGTGGGCTCCCCCTTGATCGGCCAAGTATCTGACTCTGGGTGTCTGCATCCCATTCCATCAGTTGCAGTTTGATGCCTCTCTGGTGAAAGTTGTGCTAGTCCCTTATCTATAAGCTGGATGAGGCAATCCAATAGGAAGAAAAGGGTCTGAAGCACAAGCAATATAGTCAGAGAACCCTGCCTTCACTCCCACTCTTAGATGTATACTAAGCTACTCAAACATAACCTCCATCCAGAGGATGTAGGTGTGACCCATATGGGATCCCTGTTTGTCACTTCAGTCTCTGTGAGCCCCTATGAGCCCTGCTAAGATCTTTGTGTGGGTGGTGATATCCTGGTATACACATCTCCTCTGGCTCCTCCAATACAACACACCACACCCTACTTCTGTGGTGTTCTCCTGGTCACCACAATGTTTGGCATGGATCTCTCCATCTGATGCCTTCAGTTGCTAGATAATGCCTCTTGAAGACAATTGGGCTGATCACCAAACTATAAGGGTGGACTAGAAAACAGTACTACAAAAAGGGTTCCAAACACAAGCAGTGTAGTCAGAGAACCTCTTCTCTATCTCTTCCACTCTTATAAGACCCCTAAGAACACCAAGCTACACAAATGTAACAAATTCAGAAGCACTACCTCACACCCACACTGGTCCCTTGTTAGTCACTTCAGTCTCTGTGCCCCTCTGAGCCCTGCTTACATGATTCTGTGGGTGGTGATCTAGTGGTATTCTCAACACTTCTGACACCAACAATCCCTCCCTGCATTTGTGGGTTTCCCCTTACTCTGCTATGTATCTGTCTCTGGGTGTCTGCATCCAATTCCATCAGTTGCAGTCTTATGCATCTCTGGTGAAAGTTGGGCTAATCCCTTATCTATAAGCTGAATGTGGAAACCCAGTAGGAAAAAAAAGTGTCTGAAGCACAAGTAGTACAATCAGACAACCCTGCTCCCCTCCCACTCTAAGGTGTCCCAAATGTACACCAAGGTACAGAAAAATAACCTCTGTGCAGAGGATGTAGGTAAGACCCATATGGGATCGCTGTTTGTCTTTTCAGTCTCTGTGAGCTGCTATGAGCCCTGCTAAGTTCATTCTGTGGGTGGTGATATCCTGGTGTCCACATATCCTCTGGCTCCTCCAGGATTTCACACCCCACCCCATTCCTGAAGTGTTCCCCTTCTTCCCCATAGTGTTTGGCTATGTATCTCTCCATTTGATGTCATCAGTTGCTGGATAATGCCTCTTGAGGACAATTGGGATAGTCACCAAACTATAAGGGTGTACTAGACCACATAGTGTTACAAAGAGGGTCCCTAATACAAGCAATGGAGTCAGAGAAACTCCTCACTCCCTCTCCTACTCTTTTTTTTTTTCTCGAGACAGGGTTTCTCTGTGTAACAGCCCTGGCTGTCCTGGACTTGCTTTGAAGACCAGGCTGGCCTCGAACTTACAGAGATCTGCCTGCCTCTGCCTCCTGAGTGCTGGGATTAAAGGCGTGCACCACCACACCTGGCTCCTCTCCTATTCCTATTAGTTCCCCAAGAACACCAAGCTACACAAACATAACATATATGCAGAGGATGTAGGTGAGACCCATATGGAATCCCTGTTTGTCACTTCAGTCTCTGTGGCCTTATGAGACCTGCTTAGTTCATTCTGTGTGTGGTGATGTAGTGGTATCCTCAACTCCTGGGACACCAACAACTCCTTTCTGCTTTTGTGGGCTTCCCCTTGTTCTGTCAAGTATCTGGCTCTGGGTGTCTGCAAGAGATTCCATCAGTTGCAGTTTTATGACCCTTTGGTGACATTTTGGGCTAGTCCCTAATCTATAAGGTGGCTGAAGAAATGCAGTAAGAAGAAAAAGTGTCTGAAGCACAAGTAGTACAATCAGACATCCCTGCCCCAACTCTCACCCACTCTTAGGTGTTCAAGATGTACACCAAGCTACACAAACATAATCTATATGCAAAGGATGTAGGTGAGACCCATGTTGGATCCCTGTTTGTCACTTCAGTCTCTGTGAGCCCCTATGAGCCCTGGTCATTCTTTGGGTGGTGATTTGTTGGTGTCCTCAACCCCTCTGACTTCTACAATGTTCTTTACCTCTCCATACTTCTGTGGCATTCCCCTGGCTCTCCCTAGTATTTGGCTGTGGATCTCTGCATCTGATCCCATCAGTTGCTGGAAGATGCCTCTTGATGACCTTTAGGCTAGTTACCAAATTATAATGGTGGACTAGACAACACAGTATTACAAAATGAGTACCAATCTCAAGCAATAGAGTCAGAGAACCTCCTCTCCTACTCTCCCACCCTTAGAAGTTCCCCAAGAACACCAATCAACATAAAGATAACCTATATGCGGAGGACCTAGTTCACACCCATACTTTGGTTTGTGTTTGTCAGTTCAGTCTCTGTGAGCCCTTATAAGCCCTGCTAAGTTCATTGTGTGGGTGGTGATATCCTGTTATCCTTAACCCCTCTGGTTCCTGCAATACTCCTCACCACTTCCTGCTTCTGTGGTGTTCCCTGGCTCTCCATAGTGTTTGGATATGGGTCTCTTCATCTGATGTTATCAGTTGCTGGATGATGCCTGTTGATGACAATTGGGCTAGTCTCCAAAGTATAAGGGTGGACTAGACAACCTAGTATTACAAAAGGGACCCACCCCAAACACAATAGTGTCAGAGAACTTCCTCTTCTGCACTCCCACTGTTAGTAGTCACACAAGAACTCCAAGCTACACAAACATAACACTTATGCCGAAGCCCTATTTCGCCCCCATACTATCCCTTGGTTAGTCACTTCAGTCTCTCTGTGCCCCTATGAGCCTGCCTAGTTGATTCTGTGGGTGATGATCTGGTGGTGTCCTGAACCCCTCTGAAAGCAACAATCCCTTCCCTGCTTTCGTGGGCTTCCCCTTGCTCTTGCCTAATATTTGGCTGTGGGTCTCTGCATCTGATTCCATCAGTTAAAGTTTTATGCCTCTCTGATGACAACTGGGCTAGTACCTAATCTGTAAGCTGAATGAAACAACAGTAGGAAGAAATGATCTGAAGCACAAGGAATACAATCAGAGAACCCTGCCCCCACTCCTACTCTGAGGGGTTCCAGAATAACAGCAAGCTACACAAACTTAACATATATGGATGTAGGTGAGACCCATATGGTACCCCTGCTTTGGTATCCTTGTTTGTCACTTCAATCTCTGTGAGCCCATATGAGCCCTGCTAAGATCATTCTGTTGGAGGTGATATCCTGGTGTTCACATCCACTCTGGCTCCTACAATACTCCACACCCCTTCCTGTTTCTGTGGTGTTGCCCTGGGTCCCCATAGTGTTTGACTATGGATCTCTCCATCTGATGCCACCAGTTGCTGGATGATACCTCTTGATGACAATTGGGTACATCACTAAACTCTAAGGGTAGAGTAGACAACACAGTATTATGAAAGGGGTTCCAAACACTAGCAATAGAGTCAGAACCTCCACTCCCCTTCTCCCACTCTGAGAATTCCAACAACAACACCAAGTTACTCAAACATAATGTATATGCAGAGGTCCTACATCAGATCCATACTGGGTTTTTATTTGTCACTTCAGTCCCTGTGGGCACAGCTAAGTTCATTTTGTGAGTGGTGATGTCCTGGTATCCTCAACCCCTTTGGTTCCTACAATACTCCTCACCCCTCCCTGCTTCTGTGGTGTTCCCCTGCCTCTCCATAGTGTCTAGTTATGGGTCTCTCCATCTGATGTTATTATTTCTTGATAATACCTCTTGATGACAATTGGACTAGTCATCAAGTATAAAGGTTCCAAAACGTGTCCCAAACACAGGCCCTAGAGTCAGAGAACCTCCTCTCCTGCACTCCCACAAGAACACCAAACTGCAGAAACATAACATATATGCAGGAGCCCTAAATCACGCTCATACTGGTCCTTTCTTAGTCACTTCAGCCTCTGTGCCCCTATGAGCCCTGCTTAGGTGATTTTGTGGGTGATGATCTGGTGGTAATCTCAATCCCTCTGTCTCCAACAAACTCCTCCCTGCTTCTGTGGGCTTCCCTTGGCTCTGTGAAGTATTTGGTTTTGGATCTCTGTATCTGGTCCCATCAGTTGCCAGATGATGCCTCTTTGATAACAATAGGGTAGTTACCATTCTATAAGTCAGACAAGGCAACATAGTAGGAGTAAAGGGCTCCCAAGGACAAGGAATTGAATCAAAGAAATCTTCCTTTTCACTGTTAGGAGTCCCAAAAGAACACAAAGCTACTCAAACATTAGATATATACAGAGGACCTAGATCTGTAGTGTTTGGATATGGGTCTCTGGATCCGATCCCATCGGTTGCTAAAAGATGTGTCTCTGATGACAATTGGGCTAGTTAGTCACTAATCTATATGGGTGGAGAGGCAACCAAGTAGGACAAAGATGGTCTCAATCACCAGCAATAGAGTCAGAAACCCTCCCTCACTCCATTAGGATTCCCACAAGACCACCCAGCTACACAAACATAACGTATATGCAGAGGACCGAAATCAGACCCATACTGGACCAATGTTTATCACTTCAGTCTCTGTGAGCCCCTATGAGCCCTGCTTAGTTGATTTTGTGGGTGTTGTTCTGGTGGTGTCTTCCACCCCTTTGGCTCTTACAACCCCCCCACCAGACTTCTGTCTGGATCTTCTGCCTCTGCCTAGCGTTTGGCTATGGTTCTTTGCATCTGATCTCATCAATTGGTGGGTGATGCCTTTGTGATGTCAACAACTCTAAGTCTGGATGAGGCAACCCAGTAGGAAGTGTCCCAAGCACAAGCAATGGAATCAGAGAAGACCCCATACATTCCACTGTTGGAAGTCCAACAAGAACACCAAGCCACACAAACATAACATACATGAAGAAGCCCAAATTCAACCCATACTGGTTACTTGTTAGTCACTTTAGTCTCTGTTTGCCCCAATGATCCCTGTTTAGTTGATTGTGTTGGTGGTCATCTCCTGGTACCCTCAACCCCTCTGGGCTGATGCAATCCCCCTGTTCTGTGGGGAATCTCTGGCTCCGCCTAGTGTTTGGCTCTAGTCTCTACATCTGACCCCATCAGTTGTGGGATGATGCCTCTTTGATGACAATTGGGCCAAACATCAACGTATAAGGCTCAAGAGACAACCCAACAGGAGGAAAAGCATCTAACATAGAAACAATAGAATCAGAGAACCCTGCCCACTCCCAGTGTTAGGATTCCCACAAAACACCAAGCTACACAAACATAACATGTATGCAGAGAACCAAGGTCAGACCCATATGGGCTCTGTGTTCGTCACTCAGTCTCTGTGAGTCCCTATGGGCCTCTGTTAGTTGATTCTGTGGGTGGTGATCTTATGATGTCCTAAACCTTCTGGATCCTACATTCCTCCTCCCCTCCCCCCAGTTTTTGTTGGGTTATCCTGGCTCTGTTGTAGTGTTTGGCTTTGGGTTTCTGTATCTGATCCCATCAGGTGCTGGATGATGCATCTCTGATGATAATTGGGCTAGTCACCAAACTATGTGGATGGAATATAGACAAGCCACAGGACAAAATGTGTCTCAAGCTCAAGCAATAGTATCAGAGAACTCCCCTCCCCACTCCTACTCTTAGGATTCCCCTAAGAACATCAAGCTACACAAACATATCATAAATGCAGAGAGAGGACCTAGGTCAGACCCGTATGGCATCTGTGTTTATCACTTCAGTCTTTGTGAGCCCCTATTAGCCCTGCTTAGGTTGTTTTGTGGATTGTTATCTGGTTGTGTCCTCCACCGCTTTGTCTCCTACAATCTGCCCTCTTCTTCTGTGGGTTTCCGATGGCTCTGCTTAGTATTCGGCTCTGGGTCTCTACATCTGATCCCATCTGTTGCTCGATAATACCTGTCTTATGACAATTGAGCTAGTCACCAATCTATAAAGCTGGAAGAGGCAACTCAGTAGGAGGAAAAGCCTCCCATGTACAAGTAACATAATCAGTGAACCCTGCCCTCACTCACACAAGCTACACATATATAACATATATGCAGAGGTCCTAAGTCAGACCCTTATGGGGTCTGTGTTTGTCACTTAGGTGTCTGTGAGCTCGGCTCAGTTGATTCTGTGGGTGGTGATCTCATGGTATTTTAAACCCCTCTGGTTCATACAATCCTCCTCCCTCCCCCACTCCCCACTTCTGTGGTGTTCTCCTGGCTTTGCAGTATTTGGATATGGATCTCTGAATCTGATCACATCAGTTGTAAATAATGCCTCTCTGATTACATTTGGGCTACTCACCAATCTATAAGGCTGGAAGAGACAACCTAGTAGGACAAAAAGTATCCCAAGCACAAGCAATAGAGTCAGAGAACCTCTCTCTCACTCCCACTGCTGAGTCTCACAAGAACACCAAGCTATGCAAACATTACTTATATGCAGAGGAACTAGCTCAGACAAATATGGAGTCTGTATTTGTCACTTCAGTTCCTGTGAACTCCTATAAGCCCTACTTAGTTGATTCTGCAGGTGATGATCTCACAGTTCCCTCAACCCTTCTGGCTCCTACAAACCTTCCTGCCCCCACCTCTGTGGGTATCCCCTGCCTCTGCCTAGTGTTTGGGTATGGGTCTCTACATCTGATCCCATCAGTTGCTGGATGATGCCTCTCTGATTACAATTGGGCTTTTCAACAATGTATAAGGGTCATAAGTACAAACAATACAATCAGAAGAAACCCCCCTTCCAGTGTTAGGAGTCCCACAAGAACACCATGCTACACAAACATAACATATATGCAGAGGACCCAGGTCAGACCCTTATGGGATCCGAGTTTGTCACTTCAGTCACTGTTAGGCCCTATGAGCCGTGCTTAGTTGATTCTGTGTGGGAGGTGATCTCATAGTATCTTCAACCCTTCTGGCTCCTATGAGCCTCCTCCCTCCCCATTGCTTCTCTTGGTTTTCCCTGGGTGTACCTTGTGTTTGGCTCTGGGTTTCTGCAACTGATCCCATTAGACTCTGGATGATGCCTCTGTGATGACAGTTGGACTAGTTACCATTCTATAAGTATAGTAAAAGTAAAATATCATTGACTTTTCTTTTAACAATCTCATTTGGTTGTATGTACCCCTGGTCTCTGGGCTATCCAGTCTCTGGATCCTGGCCATCCAGGCAATGTCAGGGATGGGCTCCCTCTAGTGGCATGGGTCACAATTTGGACTAGTTGTTGGTTGGTTATTCTAGCAAGTTCTGTGCCACCATTACCCCAGCACAACTTTAGGTAGGACAGATTGTAGGTCAAAATTTATGTTGCTGGGTTTGTATCCCAGTCCCACTGCTGGCAGCCTTTTCCTTATTACAGAAGATGGCCAGTACAAGTTGTATATCCCCCATTACTTGAGTCACTCTTGTAGATTCCTGGGAGTTTCCACTGTACCAAGTCTTTACATTGCTACCCAAATGCCCCCCAATTCCACTTGTCTCTACCAGTACTCTCTCCCTCCATTCCCCACTCCCAGCCAACTGATCTCTCCTGTTCCCATCCCCACCCCACCCCAATCTATCTGAAAAATCTATTCTATTTCCTCTTCCCAGGGAGATACATGCATACTCCCTTGAGCCCTCCTTGTTACTGAGCCTGTTTGGATCTGTGGATTGTAGTATAATTATCCTTTACTAAACATCTGATGTTTACATACCATGCTTGCCTTTCTGGGTTTGGGTTACCTTACTGAGGATAATTTTTTTCTTCTAGCTCTATCCATTTGCCTGGATGGATGTATTTTTTCATAAGGTTGTTTTTAACAGGTAAGTAATATTACATTGTGTAAATGTAACACATTTTCATTATCCATTCTTCAGTTGATGGACAACTAGATTGTTTTCAATTTCTGAGCATTATGAATAAAGCTCGTACAAACATAGTCGACCAAGTGTCCTTGTGGGAGAATGGAGAATCCTTTGAGTATATGCACAGGAGTGGTATAGTTGAGTCTTGAGGTAGATTGATTTCCAATTTTCTGAGATACCACCATATTGATTTCTATAGTGCTTGTACAAGTTTGCAATCCCACCAACAATGGAGGAATGTTTCCCTTGCTCTACCTCTACATCCTTGTCAGCATGTGCTGTCACTTGTGTTTTTGATCTTAGCCATTCTAACAGGCATAAGATGGAATCTCAAAGTAGTTTTGATTTGTATTTCCTGATGAGTAAGAATGCTGAACATTTCTAAGTGCTTCTCAGCCATTTGAAATTCCTCTGTGGAGAATTTTGTTTAGATCTGTGCCCCATTTTTAAAAATATTTATTTATTTATTTATTTTCTCTTTTTTTTCCTTTATTTTTTATTTCTTCAAGTTACATCTCAATCGCAGTCCCCTCCCTATTCCCCTTCCAGTCTCACCCTCCCACCCTCAACCCCCCATCCTCTTCCCTTTTTTTTTCTTTTAAGTTTAAGGTATATCTTATTTCCCCCTACAGTTTACCCTTTCAGTCCAACAAATGGCTCTTTCTCTTATAATAATAAATACAATACAGTACAACAGAGGTAATTAGGCCACAGTTATGAGGGTTATATGGCTTAACGTACATTCCCAATGACCAGTCCATATGTATTTGGTACCTGACTTTAACATTCTACTATCTAACCATCTCCATGAGTTTAAAGTTCTATATCTGACTCAACATTCATACTAATTGCAACACAATTTTAAAAGTATCTTCTTAGATGTATAACACTCTCTTGACTCCTAAACAACTCAAAATGTAATTATGAGACTTTATCTATCTGTTCTTCAATCACCTCAGAGACCTGAGAGGGATAAATATATCTGATTTTATAGGAAGTACAGGGCCTGCAGCTTCCCAAACTAAGAAATAACATACCTGTGGCTGCCTGGACAGTTCCCATTTTCTCTCCATACATTACAGCATCGATCTTCAGTCATTTGGCCCCGTTTCTCTGACAGACATTGATTGTAGAGCAGGGGTTATGAAGGACTTACCTACCCTGTCTTGGCAGAGCTAGGCCGTCGACTTACCTGCTTCCAGGTTTTGTCCTTTTTGGACAGCATTCTGTCTACAGTTGGGGCAAGGGGCTTTTCCTACCAAGAGATAGGCTTGCGACTAATTCAGTCATCTCCCACTAGAGATTCTTCGATGCTCATCTTCTACTTGGAGGAGAATAGGGGGTGCTGTCAGGAGTTAATATGTCTTGATATAAAAAATCTAAAGTTACGAAAACATCTTTGAATGCCATATTCTGCAGATCTCTTGAGGTTTTTGAAGAGGCCCTATCTATCTCTTATATTAGGGTAAGCAGATGTTGCTTGTCTCTTGCCGTTTTATTTCTGATTAGCTTAGAAAGTAACTATAATAGGCTGTCATAGTACCTAACTGAATGACCAGCTTGCATAACCATTAGTTTGCATTTCTTAATTACCCTAAACAGTTTATGACAATTAGTAGTAAAAGGCCAAAACATCACATTTCATTTTTTTCTTTACCTCCTAACCCTTCCATCCCATTTCTCTGGGGTGGGGTGTCCTTATATAACAGTCCCTCATCTCAGTTGAGAGGTCATATGAGGGCCAAGAGCCTCTTCATTCATTGGGATCTATGAAGCAGTACCATCAGTGAAAAGTGTCTCGTTGCCCGGGAGAGAGAACTACTAAACAAACAAACCAATAAGCATACAATAGATTAAAAAGACTGAAAAATATTGGATTATTTGGTTTGTTCATATCTAGTTTTGTGAGTTATATATGTTATGTATTTTGGATATTGCTTTTAGTTTTGAACTGATAATGAAATCACCACTGCCTAGACCAATATCTTGTAGTATATTATAAGGGTTAAGTCTATGATCATAACATACACTTTATGACAATCATTAGCTTTAAATTTTATTCATAAACCATTATCAAGGAAATCAGCAATATTCAAGGGAGTCTCTAGATCCATGTAGGGTTTTGCTCATTACAGAGCAAAACAAAACAGAGAATTTCTTTTCAGGTAATAAAATGAATGAATATTGCAGAAATAGAGAGTGGAGTATGAAGAAGAAAGCTGCCATAAAAGCCTAGATTTTGAAAATTGTTGACCTTGTTTCTGAGATAATTTATATGGCATGAGAAACCATTGAGTTTAGTAGAGACAACATTAATTGAGGTTTTTCATATTTTTCTATTTTTTTTTACAGCTCTTAGACAAGATGAATATGCCTTGTCTCCTGGACCTATTGAAGGGCTGAAATAAACAATAGATCTCTAGTGATGTCTCTGTAATTTATCTTTAGTGCCTATTCAGACTCATTATGAAAAAAGGAGAAGAAAGGGTTTGTAAATATAGACACATGGTAACATTTTTTTGGTGTAGAAATGTATGTCTTTATGCTTAAATCCCTTCTAACTTGCAATATTAAATTATTGAAAGTTAATTATATTAGCACAATCAAATAGGTTTATCATTGTTGTTCTTGTTTACTACTAAAGAAGGGCTTTTTTAGGGGCAAAGAATCATAGATATACTACAAGCACATGGAAAGAAAAGATCCACTTGAGGGCTGGGGTTTTGTAAGTCCTTGAAGGAAGGGTTTTCTTTCTCCCCTAATTTAGGACTCGTCATTTTGAAGAAAGGAAAAATGTCTGATTGATCAAAAAGTGTTTTGTAAACTTGTCTTGATCAGGCCTTAAATGTGTTAGGCCAGTCCATCCGCCAAAGAAAACCCCACAAGGCCACTGTTTTAAAGGGCCAGGTTTTGTCTCAGGTCACGATGGAGAAGAAGTTGTCAGACACCTTTGAAGTTTACCATCTTTATTACTTATCTGTCTGCCTATCAGGAAATCTGTTGAACTTCCAATCCTTCATCCTTCCCTCTCATGAGGGTTTGGGATATAGAACACTGTAACTGCTTGGGAGATGGCAAAAATGGTGATGTTGAAGAGGTAGCTGTTAGAGTGTCTCAGAGGAGGGTAAATCTAAGGGGCCGTGATAAAACTTAGCAGATGGCAAGAATGCAGAACATAAGATATCTATCTATCCCTGGGGACTGGAGAGATAGCTCAGAGGTTATGAGCACTTGCAGCTCTTCCAGAGGTCCTCAGTTCAAGTCCCAGCAACCACATGGTGGCTTACAACCATCTATAATGAGATCTTGTGTGCAGGCATACATACTTCAATTCAGAACACTGTATACATAATAAACAAAAAAAGAGATATCTATCCCTGCGATGACAGCATGTATCCTTGGAGCATGCTATGTGAGTGAGGTAGTATCTGTAACAGACAAAAAGTAGGACTGTTAGTACTACCATAATTCTTGAGACAATAGTTTAGAAAATAATTGGGGTAGTTTTGCCCTTATTAGAAGAATAGAACAGGCATAAATAATAAATAAATAAATATCATCCAAAGAACCGTGGGAAGTCTTTGACATAAGTGTTAGCAGGATGGATGATTTCTTAGCTATAGCTATTGACTACAAGATGTGCACTCTGGAGAAAGCCATTGGTTTACATTAAGAGCTTGAGATGCTTTTCATGGGCCAGGACTAAGTTCAGAAATCAGTTATCAGATTTCCTTGACTACAATGGCATGGAGAACATTACCAAGTTCATGAGCAACATTCTTTGACATTAGGATTATCATAAGTCCTGCTTAGTAAGGGGAAGCATAATTGTGCAGCTAGATGGACTACATAGCGGAACTTTTACATTAGATCCCTAGAGATAAGGATCTTCTCTATATCTAGATTGACATAAGTTGTGTTTGGCAGATCAGTGTGTGCAATCAGCTCGGAGTGAGTGCCTGGGAACTTTGGAAGGGAAGTCATTTTTAAAGTACATTTCTCATTGGCAGGATAGGAAGGTATGACACCCTTCCCCAACTCAGGGGTTGGTAATTTTATTTTATTCTCTCTAACAAGGATGGTCCCCTTTAGACACTTCTCCTTCTAACCTAATATCTGTGTATACTAGGAGGCAAGTTAATCTGTTTGGTAACCTACACTGAAACTAAAAATGTGGTACTGGCTCCATAGCGATGTTACTTCACAGTGGTTAGGGTGAAATCTGGTCCATGGTGCTGGAATGAGGGGCATTCGTTAGTGAGATTTTAAGTTACTCTTCATCTGAAGACAGACAAACCTTTGGATTTTTCAAAGTGCCTGTTTCTCTCATGCTTCCCTTGTCACTTCTGCAACCCTAGGAGAGACAGGCCCACTATTGTTTTGACATAAAAATTGGACAAAGGTTAAATTTACTCTCTTTCCCTCTCTTTAGAAGCTATCTAAAAGAGAGAGCCTCACATTGATGTGAACTACTCTAGCAGATAATATATATTCTACTTTGTTGAGATGAGACAATGAAGTTCCTTCCTCTGTTTATTTTGATATTTTGGGCCTCTCTGCCTAGGCCATAGGTACCATCTCCTCATTATCCATACTAACCTAACTAAAGTATCTTTAAAAAATATGAGGGGGGAAATAACAATTCATATTTAATCTGTGAGAAGTGTAGACCTACAAGGACTTGTGCTTTGAAGGGAGATGGGCAAATGTTACCATGGAACTGAGCTCACCATGAGTAGAAACCAACAATGCAGTTTGCCATGGTCTTGGCTGGTGGCCTCATTAAGATGGAGGCAACCATGTGACTTGACAGCCATCTTTGCTCTCTTTGATAGAGAGCAAATGCCATGTGGCTTCACCACAGTCTTGGTTAATGTAACCACGTGGCATAAACCAAAATAGTGACACCCTTAAAACTTTCTAGTCCCATTGACTCTCAGGGATTACTGCACCCCTTTTTATTTTTTCCTTTATAGAGTAATTTATTAATTTTTTCATACAATATGTTTTGATCGAATTCTTTTCCCAAAATGAAGTCATCACAAATTCTCTTTATCGCTTCACCACCCAACTTCATGAATTTTCTCTCTCTCTCTCAAAAAAAAAAAACAGGAGACAATGATAAAAAAGAAACAAAACAGAAAAAAAGTCAAACAAAAAAGAAAAGTCAAAACAAAGTAAAAAAAGAGAGAAAATTAGACAAAACTTACCAAAATAAAACTAAAAGTGTAAGGCTCGGCCCCGGAGGGAGGGGACACCACCCTAGCTACCTGACCCTCAATGAGAGATCTGATCAATGCAAAAGCAAGAGGAAGCTTTGTTGTTCCAACGCACATGGCACATGGATTGTCTGTACCCAGGGGAGAGGCGACCACAAACTCACAAAGCTTTGGTTTTTTATACATTCTTGGGACAGGTTTTCACAATAGCTTAGGCATTGGTGTAAATTCCTGGAGGTGGTGCCCTGCTTCGAGAATCAGGAACTTTGGCCCTGGTTGTTTGTTCAAGGAGAGCTCCCCAACCCTGGGGCTAGGTGGTTGTTTGCTCAGGAAGTTTTCTAACCCTAGGGCTGGATACATCCTGCTGTTTCTCTCGGAATTTATTATGAGCCATTTCCCAGCAACAGCATTGGGGGGTGATGGTGAAACAATGAAATGATATGGTCACTGACCCTTGGTCACTGATAGGGTCAGGGCAGTGGAATTTTACAAACCTTTGCTCAGCTTAACATGGAGGTGTGAGTCCAAAGTCTATCTTTTCAAAAGCGCGCATGTACACACACACACACACACACACACACACACACACACACACACACACAGCACACAAAGCACACACACACAAAGCACACAAAGCACACACTAAAAACCATAGAGTTTTTTTTGTGTATCGGCCAACTACTCTTGGGCATAGGGATTGTCTGGAGTGTGGTCCATATACTCAGTGACGTTCCATTGGAGAAAACTGATATTTTTCCCTCTCCCAGCAGGTATCAATTACAAATAGCTTCTTAGTTAGGGGTGGGACCTCATGTCCACTTCCCTTTTCCAGTGCTGGGATTTAGTCTGATTTGAATTGCACTCCTTATTTTGGACTATGGAGGTGTCTTAGGGTTCTATTGCTATGATGAGACACCATGAACACAGCAACTCTTATAAAGGAAAGCATTTCATTATGGCTGACTTACAGTTCAGAGGTTTAGTCCATTATCATCATGGCAGGAAGCATGGTGGTATGCAGGCAGACATGGTGGTAGAGAGGTACCCAAGAGTTTTGCATGTGAATTGGCAGGCATCAGGAAGAGAGAGTGACACTGGACCTGGCTTGAATAACTGAAACTTCAAACCCCATCCCCAGTGACACATTTTCTACAATAAGACCACACTGATTCCAAGAAGGCAACGCCTCCTAATAATGCCACTCCCTATGAGCATATGAGGGCCATTTTCATTCAAGCCACCACAATGAGTAACACCAGACCTCCAAGGAGTTTTTTTTTTCCATTTTTATTTTTGTTTCATTTTAATTTTTGACAAATCGTTTTACATAATATATTTACCAGTTTCCAGATGTACTGTAAAAGTTCTACCAGCCATATGTCCTTAATATTATTAACGGGAACTTACATCATCATCATAATCATTATTAATTAGAGACAGGGTCTTTGTATGTAGCCCTAGTTGTCCTGAAATTTACTATGTAGACCAGGCTGGTCTGAAACTTAGAGATCCACTTGCCTTTGCCTCCAGAGCTCTGGGTTTCTAATTATGCATCTCTGTCTC
>CAJQZJ010000542.1:2493365-2523045 GCA_907164525.1 Lophiomys imhausi
GCCTTTGCCTCCAGAGCTCTGGGTTTCTAATTATGCATCTCTGTCTCCGTGTCAGTGTGTGTGTGTTTAGGACTGACCTCTTAGGCTAGGAGCCTCATTTCTGAAGAAAAAAAAGATTAGTTCTCCACTGGAAGACATTGTCTACCTATAGTTCTTCATCTAGGGGTGAGGTATTGTGAAATTTTTCTTCATCCATGTTGTCATATCAGCTGGTGTGGTCTTTGCAGGTCTTGTGCAAGTGACCATATCGTTGGGAACTCATGGGACACAGAAAATATATACAGTGTAATTTTTAGCTGCATTCTAAATACTTATCCTTCTACTCACCGATAAGTATAGCTCTCATCAATCAACAAAGTTGTTTCGTTTGTGGGTATAAGAGTAAATATTTATAAAATAGCTAGAAATTATAATGGTTTAGGAAAATGGCAATAGTAGGTTCTCCTCGAGCATCCACCAAGCATGAACTGTTGGACAGATTTATAGTACCAGGCATCCAATTATATAAATCCAATTAGATAGCTGTTGTTTATCTTCAAGACGTAAGTACCACTATTGTACCCTTACTATGAATGTCATTGCTGTACTTTATAGGCATCACAACTGGTTAGGACTATTGATTGTTTTTCTCCCCTGGCAGCTTGCATAGCACATTTTGATAATATAAGAGCTAGTCCTCAGGGAGAAGGCTTTGTTTTCAAATACATTTTGGTTCCTCTAAGTCTATGCAGCAAAGGACAATGATACCTGAGAATCAGAAAGCCAATAAAGTTAGCTTTATTTGCCTCTGACTATTTCCAGGAGTTTTCGTGCCTCAGTGGAGGAAAGGAGAAAAATAAAAGAAATGGGGGGCAGTGGAGAGAAGAAGAGATGTTTATTCAAATATGTTGTTGATTGTGGATGGATGTTTGAATGCAAGGGAAGTAA
This sequence comes from Lophiomys imhausi, assembly GCA_907164525.1. NCBI lineage: Eukaryota > Metazoa > Chordata > Mammalia > Rodentia > Muridae > Lophiomys > Lophiomys imhausi. The sequence continues at coordinate 2,494,293 of CAJQZJ010000542.1, forward strand.
CCAAAGCAGAAGAACAAATCAAATGAAAGAACACAATAGAAGAATATTCTGCATACACTTAAATGGTGTGTATTCTAACAATTTACATTAGAAAATGACATAATTCATAGAATAATGGTAAAGTTTTCAGAAAAGTCTAATCTCAGTAGTGGAGAATAATTATCTCTACACTAAATTTGGCCTCTGTTCCCATCTAACAATTAATAAAATAGAAATAAAATAGCTCATAATGTTTTCATGTAATGTAATCAGACCTCAGAGGAAAGCTCAAGAATATTTATAAGAGTTTAAGTGTATGTAACATTAGGATAGCAGGACAGAATAATCCTGAACCATCTTTACTCCGTGAACACATTGCTTCTGCAGCACTATGTGGAGCACTTTCCTTTGTAAGAAATCTAGAAAGGACCGTTAGAGAATACAAAGCAACAGCATGAAAACTGGAGCAAACAGAGACAGTCCCTAGTCAAGATTCCTACAACTGCCATTGCATCACATGAACAAGAGGACCATCTCTGCTCTCAAATTCTCCAGAAGGATTAAAGAAAATAGACTGCACAGAAAACAAGGGGATAGTGTATATCTCATCTATATCAGATTGATGACAACACCTGGCAATTAAAGTCCATCATGGGAATAAAGACCAAGCAGCAGCCTGAATGTAGCATCTACCGTAGCTCCTCCCCATGGCACAGTGTAAAATGAGTAAGTGATAAATGCCAGCTCCAAGTTTCTCCCTAAGGAGGTAAAGAGTGTTTCAGCTTCCTCAGGTGCTTCTTGAGCAATTCTGACCTACATGCTCTAGAGTGCCTGCGGCATAGGAGCCTAGTTACCCAAGGACCTTGGTCACCACAACCATCATGATATGATGGACTAAAAATTTCAGAATTCCACAGAGCTCTGAATGATTAATGAACATATTCTACAAAGACAGGAAGAGGTGGCACTTAAAAAAAAAACTAATGCATAATAAAATACAAATGCATAAACTCTGAAGAGCCAAAAATAATTAAGAAAAGGGAAATACAGTCCAAAAGGATCCAGAAAAAAGTTCCAAATCAACTTTAATGCAAAGGAACCTGGTAAATATTTGATAGAATAGGTCTGAGGGCCAAAGGAAGTGACCACACAATCCAAAGAATTTTAGCAGAGCAAAAGGTTCCCTTCTGCAAGACTGTTCATTGTCAAGGCAAATAAAGCAGCAAAACACCCAGCAGGACTCCTGTTGAGTTTTTGTTCCCAATGAAAAGGTGACCTGTGTCTTCCTCTGAGTGCTCAGAGCAAGGTCTCACATTCTTACATGGCTGGCTAATTTAAAGACGTGCAGCAGATAAGAAGAGTGCAATGGTGAGAACCTAGTGCGACCTTGAGCACATATTTATTTTGATTTCAAGAAGTGTTGACCCTGGATGAATGTCTGCCAAGCAGCTTCTTTACAAGTTTTAATGAATATTTTTCATATTTAACCCTTTTGTTTGAAAAAAATAGTGCATTTCTTTTACATTTCCCAAACAAAATATTCCAAATTTACTGGGTGTGGTGGCTGACACCTTTAATCCCTTAATCCCAGCATTCGGAAGGCAGAGGTAGGTCAATCTCTCTGAAATCAAGGCCAGCCTGGTCTACAAAGTGAGTCCAGAACAGCCAGGGATACACAGAGGAACCATGTCTCAAAAACAAAACAAAACAAAAGATTCTACGTTTCCATCATAAAAATTCTTAATGAGCCCAGAGAGCAATGTATAAAAAAACTGAGAGAATTTCAAAGAAGATAGAAACAGGTAAGTAGAACTGTGCTTAAAATTTCAATATAGAGCCGGGCGCGGTAGTACACGTCTTTAATCCCAGCACTCGGGAGGCAGAGGTAGGCGGATCTTTGTGAGTTCGAGGCCAGCCTGGTCTACAAAGCAAGTCCAGGACACCCAGGGCTGCTACACAGAGAAACCCTGTCTCGAAAAACCCAAAAAAAATTTTCAATATAGGAGTAAAGCATCTTTCAAGAACCAACAAAACCAAAACAGGTCATTTGAAATTATCAGTCACAAGTAAACAAAAGAAAACAAAATAAAACAACAACAACAATAACAAAAAGAGCTAAAAGGATTTATGGGACACCAGCAAATGAATAAGTACACAAACTATGAAATCTGAGAAGGGACTAGAAAGAAGATTCAAATAAATATTTGTAGGAAATTTATCAAATTAGGAGGAAATATCAAACTTTACATTATGAAACTCACAAGACTCAGCATGAGTCTTAATGAAAAATATACCAAACCATCTTGTAATTAAGTTGTCAGAAATCAAAGACAAAATGATAATTTTGAAACAAATTAGAAAGAAGGGAATTGTTGGTGGCACTGGCAATCCAAGTGGCTTGACTTCCTTTAACATGTACACATACATACATACATACATGCATACATACATACATACATACATACATGCATGCATACATATATGCATACATAAATACACATACATACATCTCTTCTCTCTCTGTGTACGTGTATGCACACATGTGAGCATGTGCACATGTGTATATGTGCATGTACTCTTATATATGTTGTATAGAAGAGCCACAGACTAACAGAAACCTCAGTACCAGGCACCGGAAACCTCTTTTCTAGTGGTTGGTCAGGATAGTGCAAGTAATTCCCTAATATAGATTATAGATATAGATGTAGCCCTTTGTTGCCTCTCGGGTTGGGGTCAAAGGTGGAGCCTATTGATAAATATACCTCACACTTAGGACACAGGACTCAGACGAATCAAGCTGGATCTGATCTAGAAGTTACTTTCCTACAGTCTAGCTGCCATGATTCCAGAAAATATATGTATGCAAGCTTCCAAGAAAGAGTAGGAATTAAGCAGCTCTACGCAGGTGCAACACCAATGAACCATGACAATGAACGTATGGCAAGACATACATAAAGGTGCAATGAGTGGCACTCACATATCAGTGGCAACCAACAGCTGCCTAATTAGATTCAAGAACCACTCAAAAGGAAGGAAAGTGAACCTGATGTAGAAAACTAGCACACTTCTTAGGGATAGTAAGGCCATGAACCTTAGAAAAGAATCATTACCGAGGATAACAGCCACAAAACTCATTGAACATGGAGAAGTCAAACTGATGCCTACATAGAGACTTCACCCCTACCTTCTAGTCTCTTTCGTACTCAGCAGTCTACATTTCTCAACCAAGCCACAAAACCTTTGACCTACAATCTGTCCAGCCTGTAAGATATGCCAGGTTAATAGTGACACAGAACTTGTGGGAGTAGTCAACCAATGTCTGATTTGACTTATTGCCCACTCCATGAGACTAACCTATACCCAACACTGCTTGCGTAATCAAGTACCAGAGAATAGATAGCCCAGAGACCTAGGGTAAAACCATATACTACTGGTCTAAAAAAAATCAATAAAATAACTCCTAATGATATTCTACTATACTCATATATCAGTGCTTTAATTCAGTCATCAGGGAAGCTTCCTCCTGCAGCAGACAAGAGCAGATACAGAGACCCACAACCAGAAATTATGCAGAAAGAGAGTCCTTGGAACGCACAGCTCTAAATAGAATGTTTCCATCAAATCCCTCCCCTCAGAGCTCAGGGAACCCCGTGGAAGAAGAGACAGAAAGAGTGTAAGAGCCAGAGGGGATGAAGGACCTCAGGAGAACAAGGCCCTCTGAATCAACTGAGCAAAGATCATATGAACTCCCAGACACTGAAGCAGCAAGCACAGGGTGTATACCAATCCTCAGTGTATATATTCTAGCTTTCGGCTTAGGGTTTTTTTTGTTTTGTTTTGTTTTTGGTTGTTTGTTTTTTCAAGACAGGGTTTCTCTGTGTATCTCTGGGTGTCGTAAACTCGATTTAGAGACCAGGATGGCCTCGAACTTGCAGTGATCCTCTTGCCTTTGCCTCCCTAGTGCTGGGATTAAAGGCATTCACCACCACACCCAGCTTCAGCTTAAGGGACTCCTGAGTGTGTAAATAAGTGGGTTCCTGATTATTAAGCCTGCTTTTGGGGTGTTTTTTCTTCTGTTGTGCCAGCCTCAATGTGATTTTTGTTTTATCTTATTATATTTTATTTTGTTTAAAAAATCCTTTGAAATGTATATCTACATTCTTCTATTAAGGCAGAACAAGTAAGGCAGCTATATAGCCAGAACTAACAAAATTATTTCTGCTCTATTTGGATGTGTGCCTTATAAAAGAACTTTACTTGCAATTCTTCCAGTGTTATCTCATCCATAGATCATTATTTGTTCAAGAAAATGCTTTATAATAAAAAATAGTGTACTATTGCCTCTTTACTAGTTCAGCATAATTCCTTACTACATTCTAAAACTTATCCTTATAAATCTTAGATAAGTGTAGCTACTACCTCTCATGAAATATGCCTCTCTTCACAGCAAATGGAGACCATCACAGAAAAACACAGTTGGCCACAATACAGAGATCAACAGATTGTTGTGAGCCAAACCTTGGTGGATACAAATGCATCACAACTCCTCCATCTATCATTCAGGGAACACTGTAGAGAGGAAGGGGGCAGAAAGACTGTAAGGACCATAATACCAGGACGGCTACTGTGAAACAGCATCTCCTATAAATGGCTGCATAAACAAAACCAGAACAGTGGCAATATCAATAAGCATGTTAACATGGAAAAGGGGAAACTTCTTAGGATCTCCCCCTAGGCAAAGAACTACTGGTAACTAATGACTGCTGGGAGGAAGAGAATTATCCTCTCTCAATGCATAATGGTCAGTCTTGAAATTATATTCATACAAAAAAACAAAAGCAGACTCAACAAGTTGTATTTGTACATGTTTGTACATGCGCAGATATGAAAAACATCAGACAAGCAAATGCCAATGGAGTTCGCCATTTCTGTACTTTCCATATAAGAAATACTAAAGGGAGCTGTTCAATTTGAGAAGAAAGAATACTAAACACCAACACAACAACATAAGAAATCATAAAATTCAGCAGTAAACTAAGCATATTGGGCTATACAGAATATTCTATTACAATAAAATTAGTAAAGAAATTACTTTTAATTCTGTCATAACAGTTAATCAAAATCAGCCAGGCATGGTGGTGCATGCCTTTAATCCCAGCACTTGGGAGGCAGAGGCAGTAGGATCTCTGTGAGTTCGAGGCCAGCCTGGTCTACAAAGGGAGTCCAGGACAGCCAGGGCTATACAGAGAAACCCTGTCTCGAAAAACCAAAAAAACTATCTCAATTCTACAAGCCAACTCATGGAATTATAGAGGAGGGAATATAAGCATATGATGAATTTAATGATGGGAATAAAAGGATTGGATGAGAAACACATAAAAAAGAAAGTTGTGTGTATACATGTGTGCCACAGGTACACACTGAGCATCTTCTTCAATACTTCTCCTTACTTTTTGAGACAGGGTGTTTCATTGAACCTAGAGCTCACTGATTGGTATAAATTGGCTGGCCAGCAAATCTCAAGGATTTTCTTGTTTCTGTCCCCCTAATGCTGTGACTACAGGTGTATGCTGCAGGGCCTGGCTTTTGTGTGTGTGTGTGGGGGGGGGAGATGCAGGGGTTAGAACTCAGGTCCCCCTAGTTGGATAGCAAACACTTTGCTGAGTCATTTCCCCAGCCCCTAAACACTGTTTTATTACTGGAGGAAGAGAGCCAAGCCAAGAGAAGATAAGGAAATGGGAGAGAATGTACTCAACATATAATTTATATTTATAATAAAATCTTACAAAATGAACATATTTGAAATATAAGGCCAAGTATTTTTTTCAAACTTAACTTTCTTTCCCCACAATACAAAGTATGATGTAAAATCACAATGTATAGAGGACACTGAAAAGTGGGAACAATGAATTAGTTCTTCACAAAGGAAAAAAAAGATAAATAAAAATGACAAGAATGTAGATCATGAAAAAAGACACAAGATTTGAATGGATAAATTATGAAAGAGGAAACATTACAACTGATAGAATAGCAATAAAAAGCATTATGAGAGATGCCTATTAATGATTATATGCCAGAAACTGGATAACTTAGATAACGAAATTTATATAAATACATACTCTACAAAGATTGAATCATGGAAACAGAAAGTCATAACAGACCTGTAACTAGTATGGGAATTGAATACATTTAAGAAAAAACGTTCAAGAAAGAAAAGCCCAGAACCATATGGCTTCACTGGCAAATCTACCAAACATTTAAACAAACAAACAAAAAAAAAATGGGTGCCAATCACTTTCAAACTGTTTGAAAAAAATGAAGAAAACTTGCAGAAAATTGAGCAGAACATTTCTAAACTGTTCCTGTGAGGCTAACATCCCTTGATAACTAAACTAGACAAAGACAACACTACAGTCCTCAGTCATCATCCCAAAGGACTGGTCCTGCAGCAGATGGGAACACAGCCAGACATTATGCAAAGAGTGAGAGACCTCGGAACATTCAGCTCTAAATGGGATGTCCACAAATCCCTCCCCTCGGGGCTCAGGGAACCCCTGGAAGAGGAGGCAGAAAGAGTGGAAGAACCAGAGGGGTTGGAGGACACCAAGAAAACAAGCCCCTCTAAATCAACATGAGCAAAGCTCATATGAGCTCACAGAAACTGAAGCAGCATGCACAGGACCTGCTTGGGTATACACCAGGTCCTTTATGTATATAGGTGGTCTCCAGTTTAGTATTTTTATGGGACTTCTGAGTATATGAACAAGTGGGTTTCTTGTTTTTTTTTAAGTACTGATTTTTTCCTTTAATTTATTTATTTATTCACTTTACATCCCAATCGCAGCCTCCTCCCTCCTCTGCTCCTAGTCCCAGCCTCCCACCACCTGCCCCCATTTTCCTCTCCTCTTCTCAGAGAAGGGAACTTGCCCCAGAACGTTATATCACATCAAAACTAAGTGCATACTCTTCCACTGTAGCCAGACCAGGCAGACCAGCTGGGGATAGTTATCCAACAGAGTCTATATGTCAGGGACAACCCCCACACTCCAATTGTTAGGAGACCCACATGAAGTCCAAACTGTTCATCATCAGGGTAGGGGGCCTAGGTCTAGTCCACACATGCTCTTTAGTTGGTGGGTCAGTCTCTGTGAGATCCCATAGGCCTAGGTTAGTTGACTCTGTTGGTCTTCTTGTGTAGTTCTTATCCCCTTCCGGTCCCTCTATCCTTTCCCCAACTCTTCCACAAGACTCCCACATCTCTGTTTAATGTTTGCCTGTGGGTCTCAGCATCTGTTTAGATCCATTGTTGGGTAGAACCTCTCTGAGGACAGTTATGCTAGGCTCCTGTCTGCAAGCATGTATCATTATTAGCGTCTGGGGTTGGCTCTCTCCTATGGGATGGGTCTCAAATTTGGGGTAGTTATTGGTTGTTCACTCTCTCCATCTCTGTTCTGTCTTTATCCCTGCCCATCTTGTAGGCAGGGTAAATTTGGGGTCAAAGATTTTGTGTTTGATTTGGTGTCTCCCTCTCTCCCCTGGCAGTCCTGCCTCGCTTTAGGAGGTGGCCACTTAAGCGTCCATATCCCCTGCTGCTAGGAGTCTCAGCTAAAGTCATCCCATATCCTCCCAGAAACCTACCCTGACTCATCATAGGTCTCCAGTTTGTCCCAGAGTTCATCAGTTTCCCTTCTCTCTCCCAGCTCTACCACCTCCCACCCCTGATTTCCCCCACCTAATCCCCACTCTCGTTCCCCTTCCCACCCCATCTCCCAGTCAGTTCCCTCCCTCCATTTACTTCAGATGTGTATTTTATTTCCCCTTCTGAGTGACATTCCAGCATCCTCCCTTGGATCCTTTTTGTTACCTAGCTTCTTTGGGTCTGTGGATTGTAATATGGTTGTCCTATACTATATGACTAATATCCACGTATAAGTCTGTACATAACATCCCTGTCTTTTTATTTAAAAAATACAGAAATTGAGATTCAGAGTCACACACCTTAAAACTGAGAAGCTTGATTTTCATCAAAGTCTTCTATGACCAGAAAGCACCTGCATGGGAATAAATAATGGAAGCTGGTTACAAAGATGAGAAAGGAACTAATTCTCTACAACCACATTTTCTTCTCTCGGGAGTTCATATTCTATTTTTTATATAAAGCTACTATTTTTATTAATACTATAATTAATACTTAATGAAGGGAGTCTAAGTGAATTGCAAATTTGCACAGAATTTGTAGTACAAATGCATATTTTAACCCTTTTGTTCTTTTCTCCTTGGACTTTCCTAATTAATACTATAGTCAGGATCCTAATATGAGAAGGATCCTTTTGATCATAATGATACATTTTAAAAATATATTAAAATGATTCTTGACAGCCAAGAGACCCCAGTGACATTTTACCTCCACACCCTAGGCTCATCTACAATCCAACAACAAGTGTCTCCATCCACCCAGGAGACACAGAGACCCTCGAAAGTGACACGTGTCACTTCTTCTCCTGCATACCTCCTTGTATTTATTTTTTTCTGGCCTATGTCCATTCTGACCTACCCAAAGTATGATCTTTCACCTTCTGATGACCCACAAGCCATAACATCTGGTCCAGAGACCCTGATGAAATATCCTGCATCCCTTCTTCCTGGCCTATCTCCAGTTTGAATTCCCAAATCACCATTCGTTGCCACCAGGAACCTTCCATTAGTCTAATGGGACCAGGAGAAAAGGAATGAATGCTTCCAAACTCTAGCAAGTATTTTAGTTTTTGAGAAATTTGGTAGAGAGAATGCATACATGAATAAACAAATAGTTTAAAAGAAAAATACATGTCTAATGAACATAGATTTATTTTATGAAACATTTCCAAACCAACATAAGAGCACATAAAAATATTATTTCTTCAATGACCAAATTGATTTCATTTCAGAGTTTCAAGGATGTAAATTGATAAGTGAAATTCATCACATGATGATCTCAAAAAAATAACCTGGCATAAATTTAGTGAGCAAATAAAGGAATGCTACAATAAAAAGTTCAAGATAGCACAGAAAGAAATTGAAGACTACATTAGAAGATAGAAAGACCTCTCACATTCATGGTTCCGTCAAAACAAAATTGAAAATAGTCATCTTATCAAAAGCACTCATGAATTCAATGCAGTCCCAATGAAAACCCTAGTGTATTTTTGTCTGATAAATAGAAAAAAGTCTTAAAACAAAACATACAGATAGCCAAAGTAAGCCTCTGAAGAGAAAAATGCTGGACATATTTAATATATAGCCAAAGAAAGCCTCTGAAGAGAAAAATGTTAGACATATTTAATATATCTGATTTCACACTATGTTAAACAGTCTTTGTTATAAAAACAGCTTGGTACTGACACAAACATAGACAAGTAGAACAATGTGATAGAATACAGTAGCCATACATAAGCCCATGAGACTTCAGTCCCTGATTTTTGACAGAAATACCAAAAATACATATTTGGGGAAAGTTAGCATCTCCAACGAATGGTATTGGATAAACTGGATGTCTGTGTGCAGAAGAATGAAACTAAATCCTTATCTCACTCATATAGAAATCAAGTCCAAGTGGATAAAGACCTCAACATAAAACCTGAAATTTGGCAATTCTAGATGAAAGTGTGAATACACTACAAGATGTAGGCATGAACAAGGGCTTTTAAAATCAGAATCCCGTTGTTTAAGAAATATGGCTAACAATTAAAAATGGAACTCTGTGAGATTAAAACACTTCAGTATATCAAGAAAACTGTCAATGAAAGGAAAACTCAGCCCACATCATCAGAAAAAAATTGTTTGTGAGATCATTGATATCTGGAACATGAAGAAAAAAAAAAAGGCTAAGCATGAAGGAAACAACCTAAACAAAAGAATGCACCTGAACACAGAATCTTTTTTTTCCTAGTGCATAACAATTCAATTCTGTTTTTCATAAAAGCAATGCTAACCAATACTTTCATAATCTTTTTTTAGTAACAAAACATAACAGAATAAAATATAATCAGATAAAACAAAAAAAAAATCACATCAAAGTTGAACAAGGTAAACCAACAGAAGGAAAAGAGCCCAAGATAAGGCAGAAGAATCAAGGCACAAGAGACTCATTCATTTACATACTTGGGAGTCCCAAAATTACTAAACTGAAAGCTATAATGTATAGTTGATGTATATAATTTATATAATATAAAGTAATGTAATATATAATATAATAATAAACAACTTAAGGTCCTGTGCTTGCTGTTTCAGTCTCTTAGTTCATATGAGTTTGCTTAGTCAATTTAGAGGGCCTTGTTTTCTTGGTGTCATCCATTCCTCTGGCTCTTGCACTCTTTCCACCTCTTCTGGGGAGTTCTCTGAGTCCTGATGGTTGGGATTTAATGTAGACATCTCATTTCAAGCTGAGTGTTCCAAGATATTCATTCTCTCTCTCTCTTTCTCTCTCTCTCTCTCTCATATGTCTACCTGTAGGTCTCTGTATTTGTGCCTATCTGCTGCAGGAGGAAGCTTCTCCAATGAGTGAACAAGGCACTCATCTATGATTATAGCAGAATATCATTAGGAGTAATTTTATTGTTTTTTTTTCCGAGCAGTAGTATTTAGTTTTACCCTAGTAGGTATCTGGACTATCTAGTCTCTGGTTATGGGTTATTTAAGCAGTGTCAGGTATAGGTTCAGTCTTGTGCGGTGGGAGTTAAGTCAAATCAGATATTGGTTGGCTACTCCCACAAGTTCTATGTTAATATTGCCCTGGCATATCTAACAGGTTGGACAGATTGTACAGGCCAAAGGTTTTATGGCTGGGTTGGTGTTTATATTACTCTTTCGGTAGCCTGGGAATACCTTCCCACAAAAAAGATACTAGGATGTAGGGGTGAAGATTCAATGTCGGAACCAGTTGGACCTCTCCATGTTCAATGAGTTGTGTGTTCGTTGTCTCCAGCAATGAGGCCTTGGCATTTTGTGGAGAGGAAACAATTGTCTTGGCAATAGGTTAGGTTGTTTTGGAGTCTTAATAAGGCTCCTTTGGGCAACAACTGAATTGGATATAACCCAGTCCTGGAACTGGACACTTCATTTGGTGACAAGAGATGACCAGTTGGGACTTCATCTCCCCTTGATTTGGACATTTCATGAGGATTGCCTTCATATATTTTAGGAGGCTTCCACAGCACTATGTTTCCATACCACCCCACAAATGACCCTCAGTTCTAGCTGACTCTCTCTCTCTGCATTCCCTCCCTCAACCCCATCTTCCCTCTCCATGTCTATCAGATCCTCTTATTTCCATCCCCATGCCTCCAGTACACCCATATAATATCTTCTAATCACCCATACCAGGGAGATCCATGTGTCATTTCCCTCCCCCCACCCCATACCTTCCTCTATACAGATTGTAGCTTGGTTATCATTTAGTTCAAAACTAATATCCAGATGGAAGGGAATATAGAGCATATTTATCTTTCTAGGTCTAGGTTTCCTCACTCAGGATGATTTTTTTCCCCTAGTTCTATCCATTTGCCTGCAAATGTCATGATGTCATTGTTTTGTTGTTGTTGTTGTTTTGGTTTTTTGAGACAGGGTTTCTCTGTATAACAGCCCTAGCTGTCCTGAACTCACTTTGTAGACCAGACTGGCCTGGAACTCACAGAGATCTGCCTGCCTCTGCCTCTCGAGTGTTGGGACCATAAAGGCATGCCCCACCACGCCTGGCTGATGCCATTGTTTTCAATGAGTAAGTAATACTCCATTGTGTAAATGTACCACATTTTCTTTATCCCCTTTTTGGCTGAGGGACATCTAGGTTCTCTCCAGTTTCTGGCTATTAAGGTAGACCAGCAACGAATATGGTTGAGCCTGTGTCTCTGTGATAGATTGAAGTGTCCTTTAGGTATATGCCCGAAAGTGGTACAGATGGATCTTGAAGTAGATTGATTTCCATCTTTCTGAGGAACCACCACAGTGATTTCCATAGTGGCTGTACAAGTTTGCACTCCCACCAGCAATGGATGAGTGTTCCCCTTGGTTCATATCCTCACTAGCATGACCTGTCACTTATCTTGTTGAATCTCGCTATTCTACAGGTGTAAGATGGAATCTCAAAGGAGTTTTGATTTCCATTTTCCTGATGGCTGATGTTGAATATTTCTTTGTTTCTCAGCCATTTGAGTTTCCTCTATTGAGAATTCTCTTTTTTTATTCTCTTTGTACCTTGTTTTTAACTGGATTATTTTGTTTTGTTTTGTTTTTTTAATATCTAGTTTCTTGAGTTATTTATGTATTTTGGATATTAGTCCTGTATTGGATGTGGAGTTGGTGAAATATTTTCCCATACTGTAGGTTGCCACGTTGTCCAAATGATGGTGTCCTTTGCCATGTAGAAGCTTTTCTGGTTCATAAGTTCCCGTTTATTAATTGTGGATTTTTTTTTAATTTTTTAGGTTTTTCGAGACAGGGTTTCTCTGTATATCTCTGGCTGCCCTGGACTCACTTTGTAGACCAGGCTGGCCTTGAACTCACAGAGATCCACCTGCTTCTGCCTCCAAGCGCTGGGATTAAAGGCGTGCACCACCACCGCCTGGCTAATTGTGGATCTTAGTGCATGTGTTATTAGTTTTTATTGAGAATGTCTTCTACTGTGCCAATGTGTTCAAGCCGATTTTCCCCACTTTCTCTTCTACAAGATTAAGTGTATCTGGTTTTATGTTGAGGTTGTTAATACATTTGGAGTTGAATTTTGTGAAGGTTGATCAATATGGATCTACTTGCATTCTTCTACATGCAAGCATCCAATGTGACCAGCACATATTTGTGAAGATGGCTGACTTTTCCTGCCATGCATTTCTGTTTTGTTTATTTAAAAAGAAATCAGGTATCCATGGGTGTGTGAATTTATGTATGGGTCTTCAGTTTGATTCCATTTATCAACATGTCTGTTTTTGTACCAATACCATGCTGTATTTCTTTTACTTTTTCTTTTATTTATTTGTTCATTTGACATCCCAATCACAGCCCCCTCCCTCCTCTCCTCCTAGTCCTACCCTTCCATCCTCTGCCCTCATTCCCACTCTCCTCAGAGAAGTGACCCTCTCACCAGCAACCTGGCCCAGCACTTCATGTCACATCAGAGCTTCTTATTCCAGTGAAGCCAGACAATGCAGCCCAGATAGGGGAAAGTTATCCAACAGAGTCTATGTCAAAGACAGTCCCACCCCCAGCTCCAATTGCTAGGGGCCTTACATAAAGACCAAGCTGCCCCTCAGCTCCATAGGTGTATGGGGCCTGGATTCAGTCCTCTTTGGCTGATGGTTCAATCTCTGTGAACCCCATGGGGCTAGGTTAGTTGCCTCTGTTGGTCTTCTTGTGTAGTTCTTATCCCCTTCTAGTGCCTCTGTCCCTCCCCCAAGTCTTCCACAAGACTCCCATGTCTCCTTTCCAAGTTTGGCTGTGGGTTTCAGCATCTGTTTCAATCCTTTGCAGTGTGAAGCCTCTCGGAGGACAGTTGTGCTATGCTCCTGCCTGTAAGTATAGGTTGGCTCTCTCCCATAGGGTGGGTCTCAACTTGGGCCAGTCATTGGATTCCTTAATTCTCTGTTCCATCTTTATCCCTACACATCTTGTAGTCAGGTTAGATTTTCGATCAAAAGTTTTGTTTGTGGTTGGTGTCCTCCTCCCTCCTCTGGCAGTCCTGCCTGGCTTTAGGAAGTGGCCACTTCAGTCTCCATACCTTCTCTGCTAGAATTCTCAGATAGAGTTACCCATATATCCTCACAGGATACTACCCTGTCACAGGTCTCCAGTTTGTCCTAGAGATCCTTCACCCATCAGTTTCCCTTCTCTTTCCAAGCCCTACGACCTCCCATCCCTGCTTTCCCCCACCTGGTCCCCACTGTCCCTCCCCTCCCCACCCCCTTTCATACCCAGTTCCCTATCTTTATCTATTTTCAATGTGTATATTTTCCCTCTTTCTGAGTGAGATTCAAGCATCCTCTCTTGGGCCCTCCTTGTTACTTAGCTTCTTTGGGTCTATGGATTGTGGATGGTTATCCTGTACTATATCCACTTATAAGTGAGGATATTCTATCTTATCTTTCTGGGTCTGGTATGAGTGCTCTGTCTAGACATGCTAAAAGAGGGCACCAGATCCCATTATAGATGGTTGTGAGCCACCATGTGGGTGCTGGGAACTGAACTCAGGATCTTTGGAAGAGCAGCCAGTGCTCTCAACAGTTGAGTCATCTCACCGTCCCCCCATGCTGTTTTTATTACTAGAGCTCTATAGTACAACTTGAAATCTGGGATGGTGATAGCTTCAGCAGTTGTTTTATTAGTCAGGATTGTTTTAGCAATCCTGTGGGTTTTGTCTCTCTCTCTCTCTCTCTCTCTCTCTCTCTCTCTCTGTGTGTGTGTGTGTGTGTGTGTGTGTGTGTGTGTGTGTTTCCATATGAGGCTTAAAAGTTGTCCTTAGAAAATCTGGGAAGAATTGTGTCAGAAATTTGATAGGGATTGCCTTGAATCTGGTCTCTGATTCTTGTGCCTTTTTGTGGACTCTTTTTCCTTCTGTTTTTTGTTTGTTTGTTTGTTTTGTTTAGTTCAATTCCTATGTGTTAGGTTTTGGTTTGTTCTATTGTATTTTATTATTATTCTTTAGAAGTCTGTTTGTTTTCTAAGAGAGACAGAAAAGGAGTGGATCTGGATGGGAGAGGAGGTGGGGAGGAATAGGGATGAGTAGAGGAAGGGAAAACCATATTAGGATATATTATGTGGGGAAAAAAAGAAAAAGCAAACTGCAACCAATACTGATAAATATAGATGCAAAAACCTTTAACAACAGTGCATTAAAAGGATTATACAGAATGACCAAATGACCTTCTCTGGAAGGGTGTGATTGCTTCTTGGTTGTCAACTTGACAATATTGGGAATAAATTACAATTCAGAAATGGAAGGCACACCTGAGAGAATTTTTGTTTTTAGTTTTAAGTTGGTGAATCTACTTCTAGTCAGGACTTTTGAGGTAGGAAGACACACACCTTTAATTTGGATCTTGAGGTGGGAAAGCACACTCATATGGGTCATATCTTCTGCTGTAAGTCTATATAAGGACATAGAAGAAGGAATGTTTTGCTCTTTGCCTTCTTGTCCTTGCCTTGCTAGCACATCCATTCCTTCACTGGCCTTAGAACCTACTTCTTCAGGATTCCAGCATCTACTGAAAACTCGATGAGACATCCAGCCTCGTGGACTGAGCAGCTACTGGATTCTTGGACTTTCCATTTACAGCCAACCATTGTTGTATTAGCTGAACTGCAGGCTGTAAGGTATTCTAATAAATCTCCTTTATTGGTTCATTCTATAAGTTCTGTTGCTCTAGAGAACCCTTACTAATACAAAGGGAATCATGATTCAACACATGTAAGGCTATAAGATACTTCACATTACTGATTATGGAGAAAACCATGTTTGTATGGCAACAGATGCAAAGACAGCATTTGATAAAATTCACTATTCTTTTATGCTTGTCAGAAAAAAGCTGGCCAGGTATGGTAGCACGCCTTTAATCCCAGCAGTTGAGAAGCAGAGGAAGGTGGATCTCTGTGAGTCTAGGGCAGCTGTGGATACACAGAGAAACCCTGTCTCAAAAAACAAACAAAACAAACAAACAAACAGCCAAAATTGGTCATTTAGAAAAACAAAAATGAACAAGCAAAGAAACAAACAAACAAATAAACCTAAAATGTATTTGACATACAGCTATACATAAACCAATGGGCAGAATGTGAGCTCAAAAATAAATCCACATATATATAACTAACCACATTTTGACAAAGGTGCCAAGAATAAGCAAAGGGGAAAGGATGGTCTTTCCCACAAATACTTTTTAAGGAAAATATCCACATGCCAAAGAATAAAATTAGATCTATACACACAGATGGGAACTCAAAATAGACAGAAGACTTTTTTTTTGATTTTTAAGATTAGTTTATCTTTAACTATATATATATATATATACACATATATATTATAAGTGTGTGTGTGTGTGTGTGTGTGTGTGTGTGTGTGTGTGTGTGTCTGTGTCTGTGTCTGTGTATGATATACAGGTGCCCATGGAGGACAGAAGAGGGCATTAATTCTCCTGGAACTAGAATTACAGGTGGTGTGAGTTGTTCAATGTGGGAGTTGGGAAACAAATTTAGGTTCTCCTTATGAGCAGCACAGAGCTATCTGAACTGTAGAGCCATTTCTCCAGGCCCTACATGTTTTCACTATGAGTGTGTTGTGGGAAGGGGTATGCAAATAAATTGGAACACATGAAGAGGCCAGATGACAACTTTGTGAAGTTAGTTCTCTCCTTTACCTTTACATGGGTTTTGGGAATCAAACCCAAGTCATCAACCTTGTGTGACAAGTGCTTTACCTGCTGACACATCCCAGAGACCATTAAATGTACATTCTCAAAGTTTAAAACTCGGGCTGGAGAGATGGCTCAGAGGTTAACAGCACTGGCTGTTCTTCTAGAGGTCCCGAGTTCAATTCCCAGCAACCACATAGCAGTTCATAACCATCTATATTGAGATCTGGTGCCCTCTACTGGCCTGCAGGCATATATGCAGGCCAAACACAGTATACATAATGAATGAACAAATAAATAAAAATTTTTTCAAAAAGTTTAAAACTCCAAGTAGAAAACTTTAGAATAAAGTTTCATGATATTGTCTTGAATATGAAATCAAACAAGGCAATCAAAGTAAAAACAGATGGATGGTGCTACATCAAGCTATAAAGTTTCTTACAGTAAAGGAAATAGTAGAATGGAAAGACAACTGTTCTACTGTGAGAGAACAAGACAACAAAGAGGTTCCTCCTTTTGTTCTTGTTATTTTGAGATGGTGTTTCTCTGTGTAACAGCCCTGGCTATCCTGGACTTGCTTTGAAGACCAGGCTGGCTTCAATCTCACATAGATCCACCTGCCTCTGCCTCTCCAGTGCTGGGATTAATTAAAGGCGTGTACCACCATGCCCGGCTGGTTCCTCCATCTTGTACCCTTGCTGAGGCCATTTCAAGTTCAACTGGAATTTGATCTCCTAGATGGAGAATCCCATGGAAAATTGAAAATGACCCAACCTTATTCTAGGAACAAGAGGTCAGGATGTCCTAGCTTACTTACTTAACTTCTGTTATGCTGCTTGTTTGTGTGTCACTCCCTCCAGTTACCTGTTTATCTTGGCTTCTGTTAAACTGATTGGTTCAAACTGCTTGCTTCTGCAAAACCCCCTGCAGCTGCTGATCAAGATGCCTGGAGGTGGTTTCTGGTTTTGTGGACACTCAAGGCCACACCTAAGTCCCTGAACACTTGGGTGTGGTCCCAGTAAGCTGGAATAAAGACAATTGGCTATAAACTGTGTCTAAGTGCTCATATCTGGTGGGCT
Organism: Lophiomys imhausi; assembly: GCA_907164525.1. Lineage (NCBI taxonomy): Eukaryota > Metazoa > Chordata > Mammalia > Rodentia > Muridae > Lophiomys > Lophiomys imhausi. The sequence continues at coordinate 2,511,721 of CAJQZJ010000542.1, forward strand.
CCCCATAACACTACCTTCAGTCTGTGGCTATGATAAAACACTCTGGTTAAAGAAATTTAAGGAAAAGAAAAGGTTTATGTGGCTTACACTTCCTGGTCAGTCTATCATTGAGGGAGGTAATGCAAGGAGCTCAAGAAGGATGTTTGAAGCAGAAACTATGAAGGAATACTGTTTAGTAGCTTGATCATTCTCAGACTCATGCTTATCTAACTTTCTAATACAACTCAGGATCATGTGCCTGTGCATGGTGCTGCTCACAGTGGACTGGGCCCTCCTACACACATCTCCTCCAAATATACCCACAGGCTAATCTTCTAGGCAATTCCTCAATTGTGAGGGTTTCCTCTAAGATGCTTTAAAGCAGTGGCAAGTTGACAAAGCAAACTAAGACAACAACCTACAAGATGAGTAAAAATATTTCCAAGTCATATTCCTAGTAACAATATTTACAGAAGAAAATAGGCTAAGGACTTGAATCAGCATCTTCAGTTATCAGTCAGTGGCAAATCAAAGTATTAGTGGCTTATCACCTCACACTTGTTGGGTTGAGTGTAACAGAAAAAAATCAACAACAAAATACATATGTTGTATGGGAATTGGAACCTTTGATAGGAATGCAAACTAGTTAAGGTTCTATGGAAAGCAGTGTGGTGACCCCTTAATAGTGAATTCCAATTCTGGGCATTTACATAAGGAAATGAATATAATCTTTCAGACATATTTATACTATTGGAATCATCAGACTATTTATTATAATACTCAAGAATTATAAACAACCTAAATGTCCACTGTCAGATGCCTACATCAATACTGGATCCAGATTAAAAAAGAATATTCATTCATTCTGCCTTAAATAAAAGGAGGAAGTCCTACTACACAAGACAGTGTGGATGGTGAACCTGAAAGACATTATACCAAATTAAATAAGTCACTGAAAGGGCGTAAATACTGTGTAGGTCCACTCTGACAAGTCATCTGAATTAATTTGTGACAGTGAAGAATACAATGGTATTTTTGTGAGTGGAGCAGGAGAGAAAAAGTTGCTAATAAATGAGCATAAAATTTCAATTCTACTAGATGATTCTAAAAATCTGCTGAAAACCACTATAAATAGCATCAATACACTGCATATTTAAAATGTATCTTTTTATGTTTATATATTACTTCAAGTTACAACTCCATCATAGTGCCCTCTTTCCACCCCTCCCAGTTCCACCCTCCCACCTTCTCCTCCCTCTCTCACCCATCCCACTCCTCCAATGTGGAGTGTCCCTATATATCAGCCCCTCTCAGCTCAACAGTCATATGCAGGCTACGAGCTTCCTCTTGTACTGGGGGCCTACATGGTAGCACCCCTAGGGCAAATTGTCCCATTAATAGGTAACAAAGTCTATGTTCCTGATCCTTTTGGTGTGTTGGTTGTAGGACAGTTATGCTGTACTATATCGCTAAAATCCATCAAGAAGGTATATATCATCTTAACTGTTCATTAACTGTAATATTTAAAATGATATCCAGCCGTTAAAAAGTTAAATCCACAATATTATTCATGCAATTAAAACTTACTGGGTATATAATTAAGATGGAAAGTGTGAAAGTAATAAAGGAAAAAAAACTGGCAATAGAACCTGATCAGAATTGACAGATTTAAGAACTGGCATGGGGCAGGGGATATATCACAGTGATAGAGTACTTGCCAAGTATGTGTGAGCCCCAGTGTGGCACCTCCAACAGTGCAAAAGAGAAAAACAAAAACACCTCCTTCAAGCAGAGAAAAACAAGAATTAGCATAAAAGTTGAAGCAATTATGTTAATTTTGTGTTCAAAAAGTAAAGCTAAAGAAAAATCATAAAAGCAAACTCAATTTGAACTTTTAGCAATGAAAACTATAAGATAAAAATAAGTGGAATTCACCTGGTCAAAGTAAAGACAGCAATTGACCTTGGGGTGCCCAACTCCCAGATCTAAGGCTCAGGGAACATGGAGGAAGAGGGGATGGAAAGATACTTAGGGCTAGATTATCAAGAAGTCTCCTGAGAGTGTCTGTCTTCTAGATTTGACAGTGAAACTATAGCCATGAAATCTCAACAACATAGTTGTGTAAAAGGACTTGAACAATAATAGCCCTAGTTGACTTGCAAAAGTGAATGGGGGAAATCTCATGGGCCCTACCCCTAGATGAAGAGATACGGGCAGTTAAAGATTGTTGAGAGAGGGAGGATTCATCTTTTCCGGGATGAGCCCCCCAGCTGCTTATCAAATACCAAGTGGTCAACCTAAGAAATTATACATAGAAGAAGCACTAAAGAAATTCAGCAGGTTGTGTTCACATACTTATTCATATATATATATATATATATATATATATGAATAATAACTAAAGTAAAAGAAGCCATGAATTTGAGAGGGAAGGGGAACATGGGAGGTACTAGAGGGAGGCAGGGCTGTTGTAACTGTATCTTAATCAAAAGAATCATTAATGGAAAAAATATAAAAATACTATGTGGATTCAGCAGCAGAATAGGCAATTCAGAAGAAAAGAGAAGTGAAATTCATGGAATACCTAAAGTAAAACTGGATAAATATTGTCTAAAAAATTGAAACATTCCAGGCGTGGTGGCACACGCCTTTAATCCCAGCACTAGGGAGGCAGAGGCAGGCAGATCTCTGTGAGTTCAAGGCCAGCCTGGTCTACAAAGTGAGTACAGGACAGTCAAGGATACACAGAGAAACCCTCTCTCGAAAAAAAAAATAATAAAGGTGATAACTTCCACAGCCAAACATACATGAATCCGGAGTTCAAGAGGGAATAAAGAAGAGAAAGGAATAAAATATTTCAAGAATAATGACCAAAATTTGCCCAAATTTTCTAAAAGAACCTCGAAGCTAAGTAAGCTCTAAAATAAAAGAAACATGAAAAGTAAAGTAAGAAACATAGCCATATTGTTCAAAACAGAGGAAATAAAAACATTAACACTGCCCAGATGGGGACAAAAGCCAGGTTACATTTTCAGAAAGAAAGGAAAAGGTAACCATTGGAAATGGTTCAATAAGGAAGACAGTACAGCTCTATCTTTAGTGAGATGGGTAATTTTCTGTGTGAGCTGGCAGGGCCTTGATACCAAGCTACTTGCACACACGTTCTTATTGCTGCTTCTGGGAAGGTGTGTTTTAGAGGAGATTAGATTACTGTCTATTCCAAACACATGCTGCTGAAGAACAGAAACCTGAAGAATGACCTAGAACTAGTGGGTCTGGAAATGTTTGTCTAGCATGGGCAAAACCTAAGTTTGATCCTCAGGACCAGAAAAGAAATAGAAAAAGGGTCGAGAAAACTAGGCTGCAAGAAGCCAAATGCCAGCAAGCCTGGGTGTATAAGTCCAATTCTCAAGCATCAAGAGGTTGCCCCATCTTTGTGGGTGTTTCCTTAGAATATACTGAGAAGACTAAAGATCCCTGAGAAAGCTCCTTCCTGGATAGAAGAAAAGAACAGCCACGCCCAAACTCACCTACTCTGATATGCACACTACCTCTGCACTATAGTATGAGACTATCTGTTAGAACCATCTGGTGGAATCTCATTATAGTTAGGTGAGAGACAATTATGAAAACTGCATCCATATACTCTTACTCCTAGATGCTTCAGTAATTTTTTTCTTTATTGATTTATTCACTTTACATCCAAGTCACAGCCCCCTCCTTCCTCTCGTCCCAGTCATACACTCTCACCCTATGCTCCCATTCCCCACCCCCTTCTTCTCAGAGAAGGGACCCACCACCAATAACAACCTGCCCCAGAACTTCATGTTGCATCAGAACTAACTACATCCTCTTCTACTGAAGCCAAACAATGCAGTCCAGGTATGGGAAAGTTATCCAACAGTAGGCAACAAAGTCTATGCCAGGGACAGCCACTGCTCCAATTGCTAGGGGGGCCACATAAAGATCAAGCAGCCCCTCAGCTCCATAAGCGTGGGGGCCTTTCTTTGTCCAGTCCTTGCATGCTCTTAGGTTGGTGGTTCAGTCTCTGTGAATCCCCATGGCACTAGATTAGTTGCCTCTCTGGTCATCTTATGCAGTTCTTGTCCCCTTCCAGTCCCTTTATTCTCTCAAAAGACTCCCAGATCTCCCACCCAAGTTTGGCTGTGTGTCTCAGCATCTGTTTCGATCCTTTGTTAGGTGGAACCTCTCAGAGGACAGTTATGCTATGCTCCTGTCTGCAAGCATAGCAGTGTCAGGGGTTGGCTCTCTCCCATGGGTGAGACTCAAGTTGGGGCCAGTCATTGGTTGGCCATTCCCTCAATCTCTGCTCCATCATTATCCCAGCACATCTTGCAGGCAGGGTAGATTTTGGGTCAAAGGTTTTGTGGCTGGGCTGGTGTCCCCCCCCTCCCATGGCAGTCATGCCTGGCTTCAGGAGGTGGCCACTTCAGTCTCCATATCCTCCATTGCTAGGATTCTCAGCTAGAGTCATCCCTATATAATAATAATAAACCCCACAACCCAAGTTCAAAATATTTGTCCAAGACTATGGCTTAAAAAGAACATCAGAGAATGCCTAATTTTGTCCCACCACCCCTGCCAACCAGGCTAAGAAACCTTGAACAAATATAGTGTAGTACAGCTGGAAGAATGGCAAGAGAGTGACTCCATGGGGAGCAAAACAGAAGAAAGATCCAGAGCCAAATGGAGAAACAAAAACAAGGTATCACTAGAGGATTTTGAAATCTCTGGTGCCCATGGCAACAACAAATTCTAACTCTGATAACCATAGCAACAAATTCTAACTCTTGTAACCATAGCAACCATAGCAACTAAGCAGATTTCAAACCCAGTTCAATTCCTGACTAGCGCAACACAAACCCCCACAGTAAAGGCCTAGTAGAAGGAAAATCATGCTACCATCTACGTATAAAAATTGATCTCCATATATATTACCCTATGCACGGTCATACTTCAACAAAAACTAATACAGCACACAAAAAGCATAAAAATTCATGGTAAGAAGAGATAAAGAAATCATGTAAAAACACTCATATAGTGCTGGAACTATCATAAAGAGAATTTAAAACAACTATGATTAACATGTTTAAGTACTGGTTGTCAGAAGCAGGTAATTTTTTCTGCAGGGAACAATTGGCAACATCTGGAGGCATTTATCTGTATCTTAATAGAAAAGCCACTACTGGCATCTAGTGGGTAGAGGCCAGAGATGGTGCGCTAAATATCTGAACAATGAGCATTGAACCATTTTCCAACATAAATCTGTGTTTTAAAATGTCTATCATTCCAAGGCTGAGCTCTCTGTACACAAAATTATATTAGTACTTTTGGCAGAAAAAAATGGAGACTAAGAATATGATAGACATTTTAACACGACTACAGCAGTCATTTCATGATTATCTATATATGCAGACCACACTGCACACCATTCACATACAATAAAGAGAATAAATGAAAATATCCTAAAAAAAAATCACAGAACATTAGATTGTCTCTGTTAGGATCATTAGTAGACTCCTTGAAGTTGATCAAAGACTCAACCTTCTAGTTGAGTCAAAAAAAATCACTGGAACTGGAATACGAAGAGAAAAAAGAACTGGTGTACAGAATTTGCAAGTGATGTAAGACAATAACAATTGGACTAATATACATGCTACCAAAAAGAATGCCTAAGAAGTTTCCAATATGACAATATGACTAGCAAATGTGGCAGACTGAAGGATTACAGAGAACATCAAATGGTAAATTTACTAAAGTCAAACCAATAAAATTTCCTGATATGTGATAATTAAACTTATGATATTTGCAGTTTACAATAGTGTATCCATATAAAGATTATGTGTTTTAATTTTGGTATAGTATTTAATCAATTACATGAGGTGTTCAACACTTTATTATCAAACAGACTGAATTAGATGATGTTACCCAAGTGTAGACTGACCCGACCCGCGGGTCCTAGTAATTCGTGGGGGCGAGGAGGACCGCAACCTGAAAAAAGAATGGGCGAGAGAGGGAAAGGACTCAAGGAAGCAATTGCTTGTCAAGAGCCGTGTATTTGAGCGCAAAGCGCCTTTTTATAATATGCTTTACAAGGGGAGGAGGTGAGAGGGGCCAGGTGGTGGGAAAATACAGAATCTTCTTGGCCTGTGCCCTGGACATTGTATGATCTACCCATTTTTCTCAGAAGACACGGTACACTGCTTTGAATCAATCTGTAACTGCCAACCCATTTTTCTTCAGAAGACATGGTACACTGCTTTGAATCAATCTGTAACTGCCAACCTGGAACTTTGCGGTTGCCAGGCAGTATGAAGCTGCAGGGGACATTGTGCAGGTGGGGAGAGGTAGGGGGTGAGGGTGAGAGGCGAGGGTCTTGGCTTCTGACATCTCCCCCTTCTCTGTTTAGATGGAGAGGGCGTCTTGTGATCAATCCCAACTACGTGAATTTAGAATTTTGGAGGTCTAATTGTGGGAGGTCTCAGACAAGTTCACAACCCCAAGACATTGGTGTGAGGCGAGTCACGCCGATGGTCAAAGGCTTTAGGCTGATGATGATAGGCAACGTTAAGGAACCCTGAGGTGGGTGAAAGGAGGGTGAGAGCCCTGTCTTAGGCTATGTAGGCTGCACCCACTCCCAGCACCACGCACTCCTTTTCGGCTGCATTGGGTGGGCCCCTGGGAAGTGGACCTACAATAATCCCGTCATCGGGCTAACTCACAGCCGTCCTAATCCCTTTGTGAATGCCCAGGTTATCAGCCGTTTGTCAGCTGGGGTGTAATATTGTCATAAAGGAAGACTTCCCGATATAGAGGGCCATATCAAAGGCAGGTTTTAGTTTAGGAAAAAGGCCAATTTTTTGTTGGGGTGATCAAGAGGCCAGGCTCCCTAGCGAGAGAAGCGAGGGCAGAGCCAGGCATACCATGAATCCTTCTTGAGGGTGTGGAAGTCTAAGGGTTGGCCATAGGGGGAGGCAGGGGGGCTGGCAGCTGTGCCAGTCTCTGGCAGAATCACTTCAGGATCTTCTTTAGTCTTTAGTTGATGGTAATGAATTTCAACCAGCTTCTTGATGGCAGAATCAACCTGGTTCTTAACAAAACTTGTGAGACGGTTAAAAGCCCAAGGGCCAAGCGAAAGAAGCAAGAAAATGCCAACAAGGGGTCCTAGTAAACTAGGCAACAGGGTGGTGAGCCAAGGAGAGGTAGAGAACCAATTTTGATACCATGACTCTTGTTGTTCTCTGGCTCTTTTTCTTTCTTCTAAACTCTTTTTGACCTTATCCAGACTATTTTGAACAAGGCCTGTCTTATCAGAGTAAAAGCAACATTCTTCTCTGAGGGCCACACAGAGATCCCCTTCCTTAAGGAAGACAAGGTCAAGTCCTCTCCTGTTCTGTAACACTACCTCAGAAAGAGAAGCCACAGAATCCTTAAGGTCTTGTATTCCTTCCCTCAAATTATTTAAGTCTTTGTCAATGAGGGATTGGAGATGAGCATAGTGATTATTGGAAGTCACCAAGGAAGCGATACCTGTGCCCGCTCTGATAAAACTGATTCCTAGTACAACAGACAAGATGAGGGCAGTCAGGGGTTCTCTCTTGGTTCTCAGAGAGGGTCCTTGATCTATGAAGTTGAGGAAGGATTCTGGGTCATGAATGAGAAAATGTGGGAGAATGGTAACAACTACACAGTAATCTCTGGAAGATAAAAAGGTGGGAATGTGTATATGAGGAGTCAAGCCAGAAGCACAGGCAAAATATGTACCGTTGGGTGCCAGGGTGAATTGAAAGGTGCCATTAAGGATCAGTGTCTGATTGCACACCGGAATCAAGTCCCTAGGGGGGAGCATGGAGGGTCCTAGGAGGCAGAGGCCTATTCCTGAAATGGAGCTAAGGGTAAGACCTCCTTCAGGTGAAGAACTCCTAAGGAATCTGTTACTATCATTGGTAAAGGTGGGAGGGGAGAGGATAGCTATTCCCTCGTAGAAGGGAGGAGTAGGTGAAAAGCAAATCCAGCATTCTTGACAATTAGGATTGCTGGTGTTGTGGATAGCTTCAAGAGAAGCATTTACCAAGGAAACAATGAGGTCAGCAGAACTAAGATGGCCCTTAGGAACAGTGGGCTGAAACATGGTAGTCAAAGGTATCAAGGGAGAGGATGAGGGCAAGGCACCAGGGGTGGCGACCGTGGGTTTGGAGGCTTTGGGGGCTGGATTGAGAGGCTTTGAAGGTTGTTGTAAGACAGGATTGGGACCTACAGCAGCAATATTTTTATTGGGGATGGTCTTAAGAAGCTTTATTGTAAAGGTGAGTCCTGGGTCTGAGCAGCCAAGTGACCAACTAGTGCACTCTCTCAGACGCAAGCCCCATGTGAATCCTTTGGTCATCCAATCCTTTGTCTTCCCCTTCTCAGTAAAGGAAATGAGGAGGGGGGAACACCACTTATTTCCACATTGGGATTTTATAGGGTCGGGCGTGGTTGTACTTAATTTATTTTGTAAATACTTAGGAAGAAATTTTCTCCGTAGGGTAATATAATCCCAGGAGGAGGTGGGCTTCCAATATGCATCCCCCATGGTCTCACAGCCCCAGGATGCACAGTAAAAGTCAGAAAGATAGCCGCATCTGTAGTTCTGGGAACAATCTCTGTGAGTGGGGCTAGGGCATACATAAAGGCCAGACGCATCGTCGGCCAAAGAGGCTCTTTTAATATGAGAATTACAGCCGGCTAGGTGGCCATCATAATTGGGGTCTGTAGTATTAACTGGCTTATCTTGGGGCCAAAAATGAGAGGGGGTTTGGTGTGGCCCTGTCTGGCTGTTCCCCGAGGCCGGCAGGAAGGAGACTGGCTGAGGGGCCCGGGGCTGGCCCCGCATCCCGTTTCCCAGAAGGGGAAGGAGGGGATTGCCCAGAATATCAGTTTTGGAGCGGCAGGAATTAGCCCAGTGTTTGCCTCGCTTGCAGCGAGGGCAAGGGGTCGTTGGGGGTGGACGCTCTCCCCTTAGCTGAGGGTGGGGTAGAGTTATAAGTTTACCTTGAGGGCACTGTTTAACAAAATGACCCAGTTGACCACATTTGAAACAGGCGGACCCGGTGGCCCCACCACTAGTGGCTGCTCCCATAGCCAGATGGATGGCTTGTGAGACTTTTTGGGCAAAGGGATCTACATCTCTGCAGATACGGATCATTTCATCCAAGCCTTTATCTTTATATTTTCCTCGAAGGGCAGCCCTACAGGCAGAATTAGCATTTTCATAAGCAAGCTGTTGGAGAAGTTTATTTTCTCCCTGGCCAGGTCCCAAGGACCTCTCAGCTGCCTCTAGGAGGCGAGCAACAAAATCTGAAAACTCTTCTTGATTGCCTTGAGTGATCTTAGTCAAGGGAGAAAGAACAGAGCCTTTCATGGGAATGGCTCTCCAGGCACTCATAGCTGCTGAAGAGGACTGAGCTAAGAGACCCAGAGAAAAATTTTTTTTTGTATTTGGTTAGAGGCATATTTTCCTCGACCTAGGGGTTTATCAAGCGTCCACTTGTTGGAGGGCGAGCGTGTGCTCGAGAGATTGGCTTGTGCCTGAGACCTGCAGCAGTTGGCCCAATCAGCCTGCCAAGAAAGGAACTGTCCCCGAGTCAGGACTGACTGGGTGACAGTGAGCCATTCATTGGGAATTAAGTATCCGCCTCCACTGAGACTCTCAAGGAGGGAGAGAGTGAAGGGGGCATTGGGGCCATAATTTCTAACGGCCGAATTTAACTTTTCAAGATGTTTAAAATGGAGTTTTTTAAAGACTGTGGGGTTACTTGTATCTTCGTTATCGCTTTCATTGTCAATTTTTGAATTGGGCTCATCCTCAGAGGAATCAGCCTCAGTCTCAGGTCGGGGATGAGTTGTTCCAGAGGGCTTGTGAGAAGGACGAGAAGAGGAAGCAGGTACAAAGCGGGAGGGGGGAGGTGCGACAGGCATGGAGGAGGGGGGACGCCGAGCACCAGACCAAGCAGCTGGGGGAGGCGGTGGAGTCTGTCGGGACTCAGAATCAGAGGCTGCGGGTGCCTGCGAGGGAGGGACCTGTGACTGGGTGACTGGAAAAGCTAGGTGGAGAGAATCTGGAGGAGGGGCAGAGGAAGAACAAAGGACCGAGAGACGTGAAACTTGTTTTTGGAGGCGGAGGATGTCTGTCAGTTCACGAACCTGAGAAGCAAGGCAGTCTCGCATATCGGAAAGAGAGTTAGGCAAGGTGATAGGGAAGGTTGGAAAGGCAGAAGGCGCTGTGAGAGAAGGCCAGTCAGGATTGTGATAGCGGGCGGCTTCATCCTCAAGGGAGGCGGCACCACCGGGTCCCAAAGGCTCTGGGTCGGGGGGAGCGGCCAGAGCTGTCGGCTGAGAGGGTGGCAGAGGAGAAGAAGAATGTTGTTTAATAGGAAAGCAGGGAGGGCAGAGGGAAGCAGATTTTTGAAGGACAGAGTTGCAAAGGTGAGTGGAGGAGGGAGTCCGCGGGTCGGAGACAGCTGGAGAATCAAAAGGAGGAGGCTGGAGAGAATGTAAATCTGGATAAAGGCGAGGCAGATCAGAAGGAGGGGAGTCCTGTTCAGGGGGGATGTCTATAAGAGTGAAAGGAACGGAGTCCTGAGACGGAGACCGAGAGGGGTGACGAGAAGAGCAGGTAGAATTTGGCCTCGACTGTGACAGACAATATTCTGCAACAGACAAAAGTTGACACTTTCCTATATCCTTATCATCTTCAATAATGTCCCTAATAATACCCCAGAAAGAGAAAATTGTCGCAGGTAGAGGAGAATTGTCTTCATTTTTTATTTTTTCATTTAACTCACGGCCTACCTTTTGCCATTTCTTTGGATGAATAGTAGGACCATCTATTATGAACCACGGACAGCTTTTATCAATAAACACAAAGAAATTTATAAGATCCTTCTTTTTAACCCTTATTCCTCTCTCTCTGAGTATATGTTTGAGGTCCTTTACAAAGGACGCGTCCTTTGACAGAGAATGGCCCATTCTTATGGGACGGAAATTGCTGCCGACCACCGTGGGCGGGGGTCGTAGCTTTCCGATCCAAGGCTCGAGAAGATTTCCAGGTAGGGGCGGATTCGGCGTGACAGACAACACGACACACAAGAGGTTCTGTGCTGCTGCAAAGTTTTACTTTTTCAAAGCAGAATTTATACAGTAAAACCAGGAACCATAAGATTGGTCATCAGCCAAAAAGCAGAAACAGAATTTTACCAAGAATATGATATGTACACTCAAAATGTTTTTTGATTTATTCTAGATGATTTAATGTAGTGACCCGGAGCTGACCAGCTGGCACTA
>CAJQZJ010000542.1:2563045-2574291 GCA_907164525.1 Lophiomys imhausi
CTGTACTATAGGCATTTATATCTTGGGAATTGACTATGCTGTCCTAAAACAATTAAAGTACTCAGGTCCTAATTACCATCATAGTTTCTTAATCACTTTTCCCTTAATACTTGACCACTGCTAGATGTGAATGTGCATATACAGATTTGACTTTTGCCACAAAATATACCACAATTATCATAGATTATGATCTATTTATCAGAAATTACAAAAAATAAATAACATGTTTCAGTCATAGAAAAGGAGCTGTTATTAAAGGAGATAAAGACAGTTGTATCCATAATACATTATAGAAAAGTTAGGGACATCCTATTTTTAAATTGTTTAACGCATTATCTTCTGATAATAAGGATGCTTTGTATTTTACTATGACCTGAACTGCAAGTACAATTTTCCATTACTGACTTCTAAACACAAACATTTATTTAGTCTTATTTTTATTTATGGATGGCATACATACAAATTTAAAACTTCATTAACCAATCCAGTCTTATTTTTCTAAGGAATAAACAAGTCTGATGTTTACAATAAAAAAAAATAGAAAGGAAAGAATATACAGTCTTTTAATCTATAAGCATATCATTCCATTTTTGTAAGTCTTTACTTACCTTGGAAATAATTTCTGTACTTTTCAGTGACTACACTAGTAGTCTAGTGAAAGGGTTACTAAAAGTTGTAATATAAATGCTTTCCATGCCGTATTCAGTTTCTGCCCCAACTCTTTGATTATGGTGCGATAATGGGCAAGCAGATATGAACAATACAGAAACAAAAGACCCTGATTGTGTTCTTAGAGAATTATATTGAGAAAAAGAGAGCATGGGTTAATTGACCTATAGGCTCTAATTTGACCAACAAACTCTTTGATGCAGTACATCTGTTATGCTTTTTCTCATTGTTTTAAATTTGTCTGTCATTTTAGAAGACATTTATTTTAATTTTACAATTACATATTATGCACACATATATTACTTTACTATTGACCTTGTATCCTATGATTTTGCTATAATCACTAATTATTTCAGTAAAATCATTTCAATTGATTAGTAGTTTCAGTCTATACAGTGATGCCATCTAAAAAGGACATCATCAGGAATTTCATACAATTTCCACCCACGTCCACCCTCCCTCTCTTGTGCCATTCCAAAAAAAACCCACCAAATCCAATTATTGTTGCTCATATATTCATTAGAACATTCTCAACATGCCTTTTAAGGACAGCATTACAAAGTCTTTTCCAACCTTCATGTATTTTATTCCTTATTGCAATAACTGAGGTTTGGGTAGTATGATATTTCCAGTATTGTTATGAGAGTAGTCATCCTTGCCTTACTGCCAACATAATCAAGAAATGTCCAGTGTTTCACCTTGAACTATGGTATCAGCCCAAGATTTTCATATATGCCTGTAACCAGATGAAAGGCATCTTCTTCTATTTCTATTTTTGTTATGATGCTTGAATAAATAAATCATTGTTGAACTTCTTGTAACTAGTATTATGATAATCTTGGAGAAGAGTATCTAATGGTTAGTTATTCATGTTAGAGCCCAAGAACACTAGTCTACCCAAAATTTTAGATTTAGTAATAACATACATGTTTGTTCTCTTTCACACCTTATCACTTTACTAACAGAGCTCCAGTACAACAACAGTGAAAAAAAAAAAGCTGGAACTACAGACATGAGTATCAAAAATAGAATACAAGAGATGGAAGACTGTATCTCAGGCATAGAAGATTCGATGGAAGAAATCAGAACAACAGCCAAAGAAAATGAGAAAGCTAAAAAAGCTCTCACCGATAACATCTGAGAAATCAAGGACTCAATGAAAAGATGGAACCTAAGTATTATTGGCATAGAGGAAAGAGAAGACTCCCAACTCCAAGGTCCAGGAAAGATCTTCAACAAAATCATGGAAGTAAACTTCCCAAACCTAAAGAGAAAGATGCCACTAAAATTCCAAGAAGCATACAGAACACCAAACAGATTAGATCAGATAAGAAACTCCTCTTGCCACATAATAATTGAAACTCAAAATGTAAAGAACAAAGAAAGAATATTAAAAGCGGTAAGAGAAAAAGGTCAAGTAGCATACAATGGCAGACCCATTAGAATTACACCTGACTTCTCCTCAGAAACTTTAAAAGCCAGAAGGGCCTGGGCAGACATCCTACAAGCCCTGAGAGAATATAGGTGCCCAACCAGACTACTATACTCAGCAAAACTCTCTGTCAACATAGATGGAGAAAACAAGATATTCCATGACAAAATCAAATTTAAACAGTATCTACCCAGAAATCCAGCACTACAGAAGATTTTAGAAGGAAAGTTTCAACCCAGAGAAGATAACTACACTCAAGAAAACAGAGGACAAAACAAATTCCACTGTAGCTAAACCGAAAGAAACACACAACCAGCACCTACATCAAAATAACATGAAATAACAACCTTTGGTCATTAATATCTATCAACATCAATGGATTCAACTCCCCAATAAAAAGACACACAGTTACAAAATGGATCCATAAACAAGACCTATCATTTTGCTGCATACAAGAAATGCATCTCACTAACAAAGATAGATGCTACCTCAGAGTAAAGGCCTGGTAAAAGGTTTTCCAAGCAAATGGACCCAGGAAGCAAGCTGGAGTAGCCATCTTAATATCAAATAAAATAGACTTTCAACTGAAGTTAATCAAAAAAGATAGATAAGGGCATTACATACTCGTTAAAGGAAATATTCATCAAGAAGACATCTCAATATTGCATATCTATGCGCCAAATACAAGGGCACCTACATTTGTAAAAGAAACTATTCTAAAGCTTAAATCACACATTGATCCCCACACATCAGTAGTGAGAGACTTCCACACCCTACTCACAACAATGGACAGGTCATCAAGACAGAAACCAAACAGAGAAATAATGAGTCTAACAGAGGTCATGAACCAAATGGACCTAACAGATTTCTACAGAACGTTTCAACCAAACACAAGAAAATACACCTTCTCAGCACCGCAGGGAACCTTCTCCAAAACCAACCATGTAGTAGGACACAAAACAAGCATCAACAGATACAAGAAAATTGAAATAACCCCATGTATCTTATCAGACCACCATGGAACAGAGCTGGACTTCAACAACAACAGAAATAACAGAAAGCCTACACACTCATAGAAACTGAACAACTCTTTACTAGATGACTGCTGGGTCAGGGAACAAATAAAGAAGAAAATCAAAGACTTCTTAAAATCCAACGAAAATGAAGGCACAACTATGGGACACAATGAAAGCTGTGCTACGAGGAAAGTTCATAGCACTAAGTGCCTTCAAAAAGAAAATTGTGACAGCTCATATTAGCGAATTAACAGCTGAACTGGAAGAATTGGGGGGGGGGGAGAAGCAAACACTCCCAAGAGGAGCAGAAGGCAGGAGATCATCAAACTTAGGGCTGAAATCAACAACTTAGAAACAAAAAAGAACAATGAAACCAAGAGTTGGTTCTTTGAGAAAATCAACGAAATAGACAAACCCTTAGCCAAATTAACTAAAAGGCAGAGGAAAAAAACCCAAATCAACAAAATCAGAAATGAAAAGGGACAAATAACAACAGACATTGAGGTAATCCAGAGAATCTTTAGGTCCTACTTTAAAATCTATACTCCACCAAATTTGAAAACCTGAGCAAAATGGACAATTTTCTTGATAGATTCCACCTACAGAAGTTAAATCAAGATCAGGTTGACAGATTAAACAACCCTATAACCCCTAAGGAAATAGAAACAGTCATTAAAAATCTCCCAACCAAAAAAAAGGCCAGGGCCAGATGGTTTCAGCACAGAATTCTACCAGACCTTCAAAGAAGAGCT
The DNA here is from genome assembly GCA_907164525.1 of Lophiomys imhausi. Taxonomy (NCBI): domain Eukaryota; kingdom Metazoa; phylum Chordata; class Mammalia; order Rodentia; family Muridae; genus Lophiomys; species Lophiomys imhausi. The sequence continues at coordinate 2,566,915 of CAJQZJ010000542.1, forward strand.
AATACTCTTCAATCTCTTCCACAAAATAGAATCAAAAGGAACACTGTCAAACTCACTCTATGAGGCCACAGTCACCCTGATTGCTAAACCACACAAAGACCCAACAAAGAAAGTAAATTTCAGACCAATCTCCCTCATGAACATAGATGCAAAAATACTTAATAAAATACTAGCAAACCAAATTCAAGAACACATCAAAAGTATCATACACCGTGATCAAGTAGGCTTCATCCCAGGAATGTAGGGGGATGGTTCAAAATACGAAAATCCATCAAAGTAATTCACCATATAAACAAGTTGAAAGAAAAAAAAACATATGATCATCTCGCTAGATGCTGAAAAGGCATTTGACAAAATCCAACACCCCTTCATGCTAAAAGTCCTGGAGAGAACAGACATACAAGGACCATATCTAGAAATAATAAAGTCGATAAACATCAAGCCAGTAGCAAACATCAAATTAAATGGAGAGAAGCTTGAAGCTTTTCCTCTAAACTCAGGGACAAGACAAGGATGCCCCCTTTCACCATATCTCTTAAACATAGTACTTAAAGTTCTTGCTAGAGCAATAAAACAGCTAAAGGAGATCAAGGGATACAAATTGGAAATGAAGAAGCCAAATTATCCCTATTTTCAGACGATATGATAGTATACATAAGCGACCCCAAAAATTCCACCCGAGAACTCTTACAGCTGATAAACATCTTCAGCAAGGTAGCTGGATACAAAATTAATTCAAAAACATCAGAAGCCCTTCTTTATACAACAAAGAAATGGGCTGAGAAAGCAATTAGAGAAACAACACCCTTCACAATAGCCACAAACAATATAAAATACCTGGGGGTAACTCTAACCAAGCAAGTGAAAGACCTGTACAACAAGAACTTCAAGCCCTTGAAGAAAGAAATTGTAGAGGCCATCAGAAGATGGAAAGATCTGCCATGCTCATGGATAGGTAGGATCAACATAATAAAAATGGTCATCCTACCAAAAGCAATATACAGATTCAATGCAGTTCCTATCAAAATACCAACACAATTCTTTATAGACCTGGAAAAAGCTATTCTCAATTTAATATGGAACAACAAAAAACCCAGAATAGCTAAATCAATCCTGTACAATAAAAAAACATCTGGAGGTATCACCATCCCTGATTTCAAGCTGTACTACAGAGCAATAGTAGTAAAAACAGACCAGTGGATCAATGGAATCAAATTGAAGACCCAGAAACGAACCCACACACCTATGGTCACTTAATTTTTGACAAGGAATCCAAAAACCACACAATGGAAAAAGGACAGCATCTTCAACAAATGGTGCTGGTCCAACTGGATGTCCACATGTAAAAGAATGAAATTAGACCTATACTTAACACCTTGTACAAAACTTAAGTCCAAATGGATCAAAGACCTTAACATAAGGCCTGACACACTAAATCTACTAAATCTACTAGAAGAGAAAGTGGGGAAAACCCTCGAACTCATCGGCACAGGTAACACCAACAGCTCAGGACCTGAGACCAACAATCAATAAATGGGACTTTATGAAACTGAAAAGCCTCTGTAAGGCAAAAGACACGGTCAATCGAACAAAACGGCAGTGATGGTGTAGTGTTAAGCATTCTAAATGTTAATTAATTGGTCCTGCTTTCTGTCTGTTACTTACATTGACTCCAATTGGTTAAATAAAATGCCGAGGCCTGAGATTGGGCAAAGACTGAGAAAGGTGGGACTTCCTGAGATTTCAGCAGGAAGACTGTGCTTTAGACAGAGGAGTAAAGCATTCCAACCAGCAGCAGGAAGAAGAGGCATTCCAGCCAGCGGCAGGAAGAGGGGGGCACACACCATGGGTTAGAAAAAGGAACCTCATTCCACATGGCCAGGAACATCGGCATATCGTGGAGAATGGCAGTCCAAGGGGACGTATGTATATATGTAGTCATATTTGGGTAATAGAATTGTGAGCTAGCTTAGATGGGGTAGGAATGCACAACTCAGGCCAAGGCTTGTTAGAAATCCATGTGGTCTCTGTGTACTCTTTTGTAATGGCTGCTTAAAGATTAACAACTGCCGAACCAATTAACAATAATATAAATACTGGTTAAATAGTTTAATTAGCCATATTTTTCTTTTTACACGGCAGCCTACAGATTGGGAAAAAATCTTCACCAACCCCACATCTGACAGAGGGCAAATATCCACAATTTACAAAACTGAAGAAATTAAATGCCAAGAAACCAAATAATCCCATAAAAAAAATCGGGGAAAAAGCTAAACAGAGAATTCACAAAGGAGGAATCTCTAATGGCTGGTACACACTTGAAGAAATGCTCAGCATCCTTAATCATCAGAGAAATGCAACTCAAGATGATTCTGAGATTCCATCTCACACCTGTCAGAATGGCTAAGATCAAAAGCTCAAATGACAGCACATGCTGGCGAGGATGTGGAGAAAGGGGTACCCTACTCCATTGCTGGTGGGAGTGCAGGCTTGTGCAACCACTATGGAGGTCAGTATGGCGATATCTTAAAAAACTTGGAATAGCTCTGCCTCGGGACCCAGCCATACCACTTCTGAGTGTACACCCAAATGACTCCTCACCAAATCACAAGGAAGTTTCCTCATCTATGTTCATAGCAGCCTTATTTGTAATAGCTAGAAACTGGAAACAACCCAGATGTCCCTCAACTGAAGAATGGATTTAAAAACTATGGTACATCTACACAATGGAATACTACTCAGCTATCAGAAACAACGAAATCATGCAATTTTTAGCCAAATTGAAGGAACTAGAGAAGCTCATCCTGAGTGAGCTAACCCAGACCCAAAGAATGTACATGGCATCTATTCACTTATAGTCGGATTTTAGCCATATAGTACAGAATGACTATACTACAACCAATGCACCAAAGGGAACATGAACGTAGACTTTTTCTCCTGTCAGTGAGACACTTTGCCCTAGTGGTGCTGCCTTGTAGGCCCTCAGTCTATGAGGAGGCTCTTGGTCCTCATATGACGCTGAAAGGGGATAGGGGACTGTTATGTAGGGACACTCCACTCCAGAGGATTGTGATAGTAGGGATAGCGGGTAGAGGGTGGGAGGGCGGGACTGGGAGGGGTGGAAAGAGGACACTGTGATGGAGATGTAACCTGCAGTAATAAATATTAAAAAAAATAAACTGCAGTTATTTAAAAAAATTCAAGGTTTTAACCCTTACAAAAGCTTTTTATATTATTTATTTTTATTTCATGTGCATTGGTGTTTTGCCCTCATTTGTGTCTGTGTAAGGATGTCAGAAAGCCTGGAACAAGAGTTACAAACATTTGTGAGCTGCCACATGAGTGCTGGGAAGTGAACCCAGGCTCTCTGGAAGAGCAGCTAGTGATCTTAACCACTGAGCCATCTCTTCAGCCCCTACAAAAACTTAAGGGACAATTTGTTAATATCTACAAATAATTTTTGTGCCTGTCCTGCATTTATCTGAAGCGGTAATAAGCATATATTTAAAAGGAAATTTTCAAAAAAATCTCACTTTTTTTTTCTTTTGGTTTTTCAAGACAGGATTTTCCTGTGTATCCTTGACTATCCTGTATTCACTCTGTAGACCAGGCTGGCCTTGAACTCACAGAGATCCACTCGCCTCTGCGTCCCAAATGCTGGGACTACAGGCATGCACTACTACACCTGGCTGACAAAATCTCATATTCAATGGTTTATTTTCCTCAGGTATAGTTACTCAAAATATCATGTCTAGTTTACAAGAAAAATTGTAAGCATTTTGTTGACATACAGAAACAATTTGAAGAGACAAAGCAAGCTTCAGGATTAACTCTGATATGACTTCTTTCTTTCCTTTCTTTCTTCCTTCCTTTCTTTCTTTTTTCTTTTCTTTTTTTTTTTTTTTTGAGACAGGGTTTCTCTGTGTAATAGCCCTGGCTGTCCTGGACTCACTTTGTAGACGAGGCTGGCTTTGAACTCAGAAATCCACCTGTCTCTTCTTCCCTAGTGCTAGGATTAAAGGTGTGAACTACCCTGCCCAGCTGATGTATATTTTTAAATTATCTTATAAAGTGTATAAAATAATTATGATTAATACATTAAAGGCTCTAATGAAAAAAAGTTGACAGACTGCAAGAACAGATGAGCACTGCAAGAAGAGAGATGGAAATTCTGAGAACAAATGAAAAGAAAGGTAAGAAAAAAAATCTGAACACCTTGAACGAAGTGAAAAAGCCTTTGATGGGCTTCCAAGTATACCTCACACAACTGAGGGAAAAATGATTGCACTTGAAACCGGGGCCATACAAGTTTTTCAAACTTAAATTCAAACAGAAAAAAAATGGAATAAAAGAACCAGAAGAGGACATTTGAGTACTGTATGATAATATAAAAAACAAGATAGCATATGCGTAGTTTGAATACCAGAAGGAGAACAGAATGAGAACAGTGCGGAAGAAATATTTGAATAAAATCAGAGCATGTTTCAAAATGAAAGACTGACTCCAAACAACAGTCATCAGCTACTCAGAGACAGCAATTAGGAGTTTAAAAAGAAAAGGACATTTAGATATATCATATTTAAATTTCAGAAAACAAAACAGAAAGAAAACCTTAAAACAATCTAAAGAGAATAAAAACATATTCTATATGGATAAAAGGGATTAGAATTATAGTAAAAAGCTTGTCAGTAAACACATAAGCAAAGGGTAAAAAACTAAATTCTTGGAAGAAAAAAAATCTAGCTAGAATTTGATATCCATCAAAATTATCCTTCAATAAAAAGCCCAAAATAGAGCACTAATGTGTTAGATCCTGCACTTGATCCACAGCACCTGGAAAATAAAAGACTAGAAATGTATTCTGGATTAAACTAATAAAATTGATAAATCTCTTATTTAATTGGGAGTGAGAAGGCACAGATTTTCAAATTTATATACTTTCTTGAGGTTTTTTTTTCCAAGCTAGGGTTTCTCTGTGTATCCTTGGCTGTCCTAGATTCACTTTGTAGATCAGTCTAGCTGCACACTCAGAGATATGCCTGCCTCTGCCTCCCAAGTGGTGGGATTAAAGGCGTGCACCATCACACCTGGCAATTATAGACAGCTGTGAACTGCCATGTGGGTGCTGGGATTTGAACTCGGGTCCTTTGGAAGAGCAGCCAGTGCTCTTAACTGCTGTGCCATCTCTCCAGCCCCAAATTTATATTCTTTTATACATTAATACTTTCATCCTTTTTTATCACCAATTTTTATTATTTTGAAGTGGGGTTGGAGAGGAATGTGTATGAGAAGTGCCCTAGGAGGCCAGAGGCGTCAGATTCTATGAAGCTGAACTTACAGGCTACCCAGTGTGGGTGTTGGGAATCAAACTTGGATCTTTTGCAAGAACATTACATGCTTATAATTGCTAAAAAAAAAAAAAAAATCCTTCAAAAGTGAAATAAAAGGCCGGGTGTGGTGGTGGTGCAGGCCCTTAATCCCAGCACTAGTGAGGCAGAGGCAGGTGGATCTCTGTGAGTTCAAGGCCAGCCTTGTCTACAGAGCAAGTCCAGGATAGCCAGGGCTGATACACAGAGAAAGCCTGTACCAAAAAAAAGTGAAATGAAAGATTTTTTAGACAAAAAGTAAAGGATTCATTGCCAACAGGTATGTCTTCAAGTTTTTCAGAAGAAATATATAGGTCAGAATATGGAATCTACATGAAGAAAGGAAGGTTATTTGAAGGGAATAAATGTATAAAAAGATTATACTTGTTTTATTCATATTTAATCTTAAAGTTAACTTTGCTCAGAAAAATAGTAGTAACCATGCATTTATAACATATGCATAATGAAATGAATGTCAGAAATATTATAAGTAATGGCAAAGACAATTTTTTATATTCCTGTACTATATGTGAAATGGTACATTGTTATTTAATGGTACATTTGCACTATTTCAATGTGTATATGACAATCTATTGTAAACACTGAATATTTTTTGAAAAAGATGTTTTAGTAATGTGCCAGGAGAGTAAATGAAGTAGAATCACCTTTGTTAGGAATAAATACAGCAAACAGAAAATATGTAAGTGAATCAGTTGAGATGAACAGAAACGTAAAACACCTTGATCTCATTGTCACTTACAATACTTGATCAAAATATCAGAATAAATACATAGTCACCTCAGCTTCATATGATGCATTCACCACCATATAAGACATTGGCCACTGTGCTAGATAGTTTTATAACAGAAACTAATGTGATCTGAGAAGAGGGAACCTCAATTAAGAAAATGCCTCAGCCAGTACTTGGGAGGCAGAGGCAAGTGGATCTCTGTGAGTTCAAGGCCATCCTGGTCTACTATGGGAATCCAAGACAGCCAGGACTAAGCAGAGAAACCCTGTCTTGAAAAACAAACAAACAAACAAAAAAAAGAAAGTAAAGAAAGAAAGGAAAAAAAAGAAAATGCATCCATAAGATCAGGCTGTAGGCATGCCTGTAAGATATTTTTCCAGTTAGTAACTGATGGGGGAGGACCCAGCCCATTGTGGGCGGTACTATCCCTGGGCTGGTGGTCCTGGGCTCTATAAGAAAGCAGGTTGAGTAGAATTCCATTGTGTAGATGTACCACAGTTTTTTTTTTTTATCCATTTGTCAGTTGAGGGGCATCTGGGTTGTTTCCAATTTCTAGCTATTACAAATAAGGCTGCTATGAACATAGATGAGGGGATGTCCTTGTGGTTTGGTGAGGAATCTTTTGTTTGTATGCCCAGAAAGTGGTTTGGCTGAGTCTTGAGGTAGAGCTATTCCAAGTTTTCTAAGATATCGCCAGACTGATTTCCATAGTGGTTGTATGGAAAGTTTGCACTCCCACCAGCAATGGAGGAGTGTTCCCCTTTCTCAGCTATCAGAAACAAGGAAATCATGCAATTTTGCAGCCAAATGGATGGAACTAGAAAAGCTCATCCTGAGTGAGCTAACCCAGACTCAGAAGGATGCACATGGCATCTATATTTCACTTATAATCAGATTTTAGCCATGTAGTACAGGATAACTATACTACAACCAATGCACCAAAAAGGAACAGGAACATAGACTTTGCTACCTGTCAATGAGACACTTTGCCTTAGTCGTGCTACCTTTTGGGCCCCCAGTACATAAGGAAGCTCTTAGCCCTCATATGACTGCTGAACTGGGGCAGGGGACTGATATGTAGGGACACCCCATTCTGGAGGAGTAGGATAGGTGGGAGAGAGGATAGAGGTGGGGGGACTGGGAGGGGTGGAAAGAGGGCACTGTGATGGAGATGTAACTTGAAGTAATAAATACACACACACAAAATAAATAGATAGATAGATAGATAGATAGATAGATAGATAGATAGATAGATAGATA
>CAJQZJ010000542.1:2574301-2654581 GCA_907164525.1 Lophiomys imhausi
ATAGATAGATAGATAGATAGATAGATAGATAGATAGATAGATAGATAATAAAAAAGAAAGCAGGCTGAGCAAGCCAGGGGAAACCAGCCAATGACCAGCACTCCTCCATGGCCTCTGCATCAGCTCCTGTCTCCAGGTTCCTACCCTGCTTGAGTTCCTGTCCTGACTTCCTTCCATGTTGAACAGCTATATGGCAGTCTAAGCAAAATAAACCCTTTTCTCCCCAATTTGCTTTTTGGTCATGGTGTTTCATCACAGCAATAGAAACCCCAACCAAGACAACTGCAAAATATACGTCAATGAAAATGGAAACCACATAAGGCATATTCTCATACCTCAATGAGTTAAATGAGTTAAACTAGATACGAGTAATAACAAGATAACTAGAAAATATTCTCCAGTATTTTTAAACTGAATGCCACACTTCTAAATGGCACATGAGTCAATGAAAAAGTCTCAAGAGAAAATAAAAAAATACTTTTGAACTGAATGAAGTCATAATTTATTAAAATATACAGAATGCAACAAATCAGAGCTTAGGAACTTTATAGCATTAAATGCACATATTAGAAAAGAATAAGAATCTAAAATTAATAATTTAAGCTTTCTCATTGACATCAGTCAAAAAAGCATAGGAGGGTTACAGCAAGTAGAAAAAAATACTCTAAAACTTAGAACAGAAATCAATGAAATGAAAATAGTGGAGAAAAATCGATGAAACCAAGAGCTGGGTCTCTGAAAAAATCAAAACATATAACCATGGATAAAAAAGAAACACAAATTGCCAATATCAGATGTGAAGAAGGGGCTAGCAGTACTGATCTCATAGATATTAAGAGGATTATTTGGGAGGGTAATGCACAACCATACTCAAACATTTGATAACAGCAATAAAGTGAATCAATGTCTCATAAAAGATAAAGCATAAAAGTCTCACACGGAGAAGAATGTATCATCCAAATAGATTTATATCTATTAAATAAATTTAATGAATCATTAAAAAATCTTGACAAAAGGAAAGTGCTTGCTGAGCTAAGATGGTTTTCCTTTAAATTCTAATATTTAAGGAAGAAAGCAACTTCCAGAAAGCGGAATTAGAGAAGCACTTCTTTTCTAAATTTTATTTTTCTTTTCATTGTTTTTTTTTTTGTAAATTTCACATCATGCACCCTGTTCCCTCTCATCTCTCACCTCCCCTCAGACTCACTCTCCATCCTTGAAACCTGTCCCAACATTTTAAAAAATTTTATTGTGGAAGCTGTAGTGTGTCTCAAAATACTCCCTTTTGTTCACACTTTTTTGCTTGCAAATGTTGATTATAATGATTCCTTTGTTTGATATGAGGTCTCTAGCTTCTGCTACTTTGTCAATACTGGAACCTCACTGGGACTCCTCTCAGATATCCTGTTGTTGCCCAGTGTCATGGAGATCCTGTAGTTTTGGGTCTGTGGAACTGGCCTCTTCATGCACTCCAACAGTTCATCCATTCGGTATATGTTGGGATGGGCCAATTCAAAGTGCTGATTCTGGGCCTCCAACCCCCACATCCAGGGTCAGTTCTACTGTGCTACTGGGGTAAGGTGCTGGGCCTGTTCTCCCAAGTGCTCCAGCAGGTAAGGGGCTGGACCAGCTCTCCTGCTCTCATGACCCCATCAGGGCCAGCTCTTCCACTTTCTAACTGTGGTGAGAGCATTAGAGAGTGGAGGGGATTTCCCTCTTGCCAATACCACCGAAAAGCAGGTGAAAGACAATACTGGCTCCTCCACACTCACACCCTTTGGGGCTGGCTCACCCAAAACATCCACACCCAGGGCCAGCTGTACTGTGCTGTCCAGGCGAAGTGCAGGGCCTGCTCTCCCGAGTGCTGCAGCATGTGAAGGGCAAAGACAGTTCTCCTGCTCTTGGGACCCCATCAGGGCCAGATCTCCTGTCTGCCACTGGTGGTGAGGGCAAAAGGGAGGGGAGCATACCTCTCCCTCACCACCACAAAGCAGACAAAAGAGAGGGCTGGCTCTCCAGCACTCACTCCCTTTGGGGCTGGCTCACCCAAAACATCCACATCCAGGGCCAGGCAGGGTTCTTTTAGTCTCTGGCTTGCTTCCTGTTCTGGGAGCCCATTTGGTGCTTGCCTGGTGCTGGACTGGTGGTTGTCACAGGCTAATTAGTTCCCTGTCCGGGCCCCATGGCACTGAACTGGTGTTGGTCTTCAGCTTGATTTTTTTCCAGAAATGTTAGGATACTTGATGGGGTGATGTTATGCATTCTAAATGTTAATTAATTGGTCCTGTTTGCTGTCTGTTATTTACATTGTCTCTGATTGGTTACATAAAATGCTGAGGCCTGAGATTGGGCAAAGACAGAGATAGGTGGGAGTAAGGTACTGGGCTTTTAGACAGAGAGCATCTTGGAAAAAAAGGAGCCTCCAGGAGAAGCCAGGAGCAGGCAAGGAGGACACATACCATGGGTTATAAAAAAGAACCTCATTCCACATGGCCAGGAACATCGGCATAGCGTGGAGAATAGCAGTCCAAGGGAACATATGTATATATGGGGTCATATTTTGGTAATAGAATTAAGAGCTAGCTTAGGTGGGATAGGATTGCAAAATTCAGGCCAAGGCTTGATAAAATCCACCTGGCGTCTTTGTGTATTCATTTATAATGGAAAGTTAAGGATTAATAGAAGTGAACCAAACCAATTAACAATAATATAAATACTGGTCAATTTAATTGGCCATTTTTTTCTACAGCTACTATTCATTCAGATGTTCATAGGTCAGAACACTGAATGTAGGCATAGCCTCTCTCCTCTCTGCCACCTACTGATGCACATGTGACACAGCAGCCACATCTGCAATGCCTCTAGGGGCAGGTGATGAAGCACTTCTTTTGTCACATTTTTATTCTCTCTCTCTCTCTCTCTCTCTGTGTGTGTGTGTGTGTGTGTGTGTGTGTGTGTGTGTGTGAGTGTGTATGCTGTGATACACATGTAGAAGTCAGAGCAAAATTTACAGGAGTCAATTGTCTGCTTCCACCATGTGGGCCATAAGAATTGAACTCAAGTCATCAAGTTTGGCAGCCAAGTGTCTTTATCCTCTAGGACATTTCCCAGGCACACACAAGGCACAGGTTTTTTTTTTTTGAGAATTTCATACAAGTACCATATTTACACCATCTCTACTCCTCCCTACATCTCTACTACTCATCCCTGGGGGAAAAAAAGAAACAAAATGTATTCTTCTCCTTTCAGAAACCATTGATTGCCTGTGGGTCTTCATCTAGGGTGGGGCCTTGTGAAATTTTCCCTATTCATGTCCACTGGTATTGTCATAATATAAGTCTTATTTAGGGTTATTGTTGTGATTTCATGTGTACAGCTTCCCAGTCATATATAGAAGATACTGTGTTGTAGCAGTTGTCATTGTCATCTGGCTCTTATAATAGTCTCATCCACTCTTTTGGGATTTTTTTTCTGAGCTTCAGGTACACCAGTTGCACTATAGATGTATCCTTTGGGATTGAGCATCCCATAATCATCTATTATCTGCATTTTGACCTGTTACAGATCTCAACAACAGTCTCTTCTAAAAAAATAAGCTTCTTTGATGAGGGATGAGAGCTACACTTATCTATGGATATCACACATTTGAATGAGACGCCCCCCACAGTCTCGGGTATTTGAATAATTAGTCCTTAGTTGGTGGCACTGTTTGGGTGCCTCTAGGAGATGTAACAATATTCATTGGAGAAAATATTCACTGGAACCAGGCTTTGTGGAGACATACCACTCCCAGATAACTCTCTTTGTTTCATGCTCACAGTTTATGATGTGAGCCTTCAACTTCCTGTGCATGTTGCCATTTCTGATGCCCTGCTGCTATGATTCCCTGTCATGATAGACTCTTATCCCTCTGGAACTGTAAGGCCAAATAAACACTCCTTTTATAAGTTTTCTTGGTCATGTTGTTTATCACAGCAATAGAAAATTAACTATCATAGTGGGTATAAGGATAAAGTATTTGGCATACAGTTAGAAATTATATTGGTTTAGGAAAATGACAATAGTAGATTCTGCTCTAGGGTCTATGATCTCTCCAATTGGGTAGTTGGATAGGATTGCAGTACCAGGCATGAATTCTCTCCAATTTAGCAGACATTAAGTTCAATTAGACAGTTGTTGGTTACTCCCAAAATAATGTTACCAGTATTGAAACATTGAAGACACATATTGGGGATGGTTATTGGGATTTTTAGGCTTTATTCCTCGATTGAACTATTACTTACTTTTTCTCTTTTGGCAGTTTGAATAGAACCTTCCAATACTATGAGAACTAGTCTGCAAGAAGGAGACTTCTAGTTCAGTTCCTGTTTGATTTCTTCAGGTTCTTTGTCTGAAGTATGTTGTGCCTTATCTTTAAGTTCTGGGAGCCAACTAAGAGCAAACCTGTATTGTTTTAGGAATGTCTGGAATACCCTCTCCAGCCCAACTGCTCAAAGGGAAGTTTCCTATGCCAGTCACTGAGGTTTTGTTAGTCTGTGGTTCTCAGAGACAGCATTATCATCCCATGTGTGGCATATCTATCTTGATCTGTCTGTCTATCTATCTATCTATATATCATCTATCTATATCATATATATTTAAGATTTATTTATTTATTTTAAATATTTTTATTGCTTCAAGTTACATCTCAATTACAATCCCCTCCCTACTTCCCCCCTCCGCTCCCACCCTCCCACCCTTAAGATTTATTTTTATGAATATGACTTTGCCTGGGTGTATTTCTGCACACTCTGTGTGTGCCTGGTACCTGTGGAGGCCAGAAGAGGGCTTCAGAATCCATGAAACTGTAAGTTTAGAGAGGGTTTTGAGCTGCCATATTGTTGCTGGCATCTGAAACCCAGTCCTCTGGAATAGCAACAAGTACTCTTAATTGATGAGCCTTTATCTCTCTTCAAACAGTTCCTAGCATTTTATCTCTCTTTCCTTACTTTATCTCCATGTTACCTCCCTCCTCAAGTAAACTTTCCTCCTTTCCCATCTCTTCTTTTATAGCAATATCTTTTTTAATCTATTGCTTGTGCTTCCTGAGTTTTCTTGTGTCATTTCCTTTCAAATTTAATGATTGTGATTTATACCCTTATTCTTTAATTTTGTGACACAGGGTTTCATTTAGTCTATGTTGACCTCAAGCACACTATGCAGCTGAGGTTAGTCTTGAATGCCTCCCCATCCTGCTCTACTTCTACATTACAGGTCTGTACCATCACACCTGGCTTAAACCTTTTATTATCCTTTCAAGTAATGTGCTTTTGTTAGTTTCTTATTATGGAAATGCAGTCCATTGGGTATTTGGGGGGGGGTTGTTGTTGTTGTTTTGTCTGCTGGTTATTCAAGACAGGGTTTCTTTGTGTATCTCTGGTTGTCCTGGACTCGCTTTGTAGACCAGGCTGGCCTCCAACTCAGAGATCCACCTGCCTCTGCCTCCCGAGTGCTGAGATTAAAGGCGTGCACCACCACACCCGGCTCCATTGGTTTTTAAAAAGTTTTCTTTTACATGCAGTGATTTCCATCTAAAATTTATTATGGTGGTATCTATCGAACACTTGATATGGTGTATTTTCATTATACTTCTGCTATATGAAAGATACTGCTAAAACAATGAAAAGAGAGGGTTGGGAAGATGGTTCACAGAGTAAAAGTGATTTCTCACAAGCATCAGGAAATGCGTTCATAACTATAGAACTCTCATAAAGATGCACACAGTGGCGCATGTCTATAGCCGCAGAATTCCTATGGTGAGATACAGGGAAAACATGGGAGAATCCTAGGAAGTTCACAGATAGCTAGCCAGGCATGCACAGTAGTCAACAATAAGAAACCCTATCTCAAACAAAATAGAAGGGAGGACAGATACCCAAGACTGTCTTCTGACCTCCACACACCATGCCACACATGCATCAGTATTTCCACATGCACGTGCACGTGCACGAACACACACACACACAAGACACACACACACACACACACACACACAAGAAAAACCATATAAGAGGAGAAAATTTTAAAGACACATATACTGAGTATCTGTTATCTAAAATAGTTTTTCAAACTCAAGAATAATAAAATGACATGATTTAAAAATTAGATAAAAACCTAAATAGATACCCTCTCAAAGAGAAAAATGCTTAATATCATATGTCATTATGGAATTATAAAAGAAAATGAGATACAACAACCCACCTACTACAATGGTCAAAATTCAGAACATTAAAACAAAATAAATGGTGGGGTGAGAGGTGGCTCAGCAGTTAAAAGCTCCTGCTACTCTTACAGAACACCAGAGTTGTGTTCCCAGCACCCAAATCAGGAGCTGTTACTCTAGCTCCAGGGTAGCCAACACTCTTTTCTGACCTCTTTGGGTACCCATACAGACATGCATAGACAAACAGACACAGACATTCACACATGCACACACACAAATAAATATTAAAAGGTACCTCTTTAAAATCATATTGTGTGTGGGTGCCCTACATATCAGCCCCCTTCAGGTCAGCAGCCATATGAGGGCACCCCACGCCAGAGGAGTAGGAATAGGTGGGAGAAGGAGGAGTGAGTGAGAGGGTGAGAGAGTGGGCCCGGGAGGGGACTGTGATAGAGATGTAAGTAGAAGTAATACATAAACAGTAATTAAAAAAAAAAAAGCTCACGCCAAGCCCATTGCCCTTTTCTTCCTGCTGGCTGTGGATCCAGATGTATAACTCTGAGCTATTTCCCAATCTGCATGTCTGCCTGAATGGTGGCATGTTCTCTGCCATGATGACAACGGACTAAACCTATGAAACTGTAAGCATGTTGCAAATAAATGTTCTCTTTTATCAGAGTTGCCTTGGTCATGGGGCTTCTTCACAGCAATAGAACACAAGAGATAAAATTACCAAATGATACAAAGATATGTATAGACCTTTATGGTGAAACTGTTAAAGTATATTACCTTCCAAATTCAAAATACTGGTAATTAGTGTTCAGTCCACATTACAGTATCTACTGTATTTATTGTTACAAGAAAAAGAATCTTTTATTGGACTAAAAGGGGGAGCTGTTGTGAGGAAAAGATACACCTCAAATTTTTTAAAAAAGCAGATAGGAGGGAGAGGGGGAAAAGGGTAGAAGAGTAGGACTGGGAGCGGGGAGAGGGAAGGGACTGTGATTGAGATGTAACCTGAAGAAACAAATGTAGGGGGAAAAAGTGAAATTGTATGGATATCTATGTTCTTTATTCTTATGTACAGATAGAAAACAAATGCAATGAAAAATGTAAAAAATAAACCAAACAAACAAATTGTGGCTATTTGTAGTCTATGGAACATGGAAACTTCACATTGCTGATAGGAACCCAAACTGAAATTGTCACTTTTAATGACATTTTTGTACATTTATTGCAAAACTAAACATGCATACACTTATGACAAAATCTAGCTGTTCACCTAAATGAGTTAGCTTTTGTCCCCACAAAACCATATACATCAATGAATGTTTATAATAGCTTTATTCATAATTACCAAAATTAGGATGCAACCAAGAGTAGATAAAATGTGATATATCCATATAGCACAATATTTTTCATCAATAAAATGAAATTGACCATCAAGATGCAAAATGATCTGAAAAATACCAACTGGATGTTGTTAAGTGAAAAATGCTAGGCTAAGAAGTGGTTGTAAGTAGTTATAGTGGTTGTAAGTTGCTCCATGAGAGAAGGAAGAGATAACTAGAAGGACATAAAGAGTGTTAGGCCACTAGAACAATTTTTGTTTGACATTGTAATGTAGGGGACATGTGAAACCTTATGTATTGTGCAATACAAAGAATGATCCCTAATGTCAATAATGGACTCCAGTAGTACATGTGTGTCAATGTTGATTTATCAGTTCTAAGAAAGTGGACTGTGGGCTGGAGAGATGGCTCAGCCATTAAAGGCTAGGCTCAGAACCAAAAATGTAAGAAAGTGGACTGAGGATAAAGGTAAAGCACTTGCAAGTGTGAAGACCTGAGTTCAGATATTCTAAACCCACATAAAGGCAGGCATGGACATGTCTCTGTATCCAGGGCTCCTTGCAGGGAAGCAGGGGGTAAATCATGACACTAACTGAAAACTTCTGGGCCAGGTAGTCTGGCATACACAGTTGCAAACAACAACAGGAGACCCTGTCTTAAATAAAGTGGAAGGTGAGTACTGACATAAAAGATTGACTTCTGACCTCCACATATGTACTGTGGCATGTGTGTGCCATTGTTTATACATGCACATACATATCATGCACACATACACAAAGATTTAAAGATAAATGTGCTACATTAACACTAAATATTAACAATAAGAAAGCCTGCTCCTAACAGCAAAGTTGTGAAAGACTAAAAGCTTTCCCATAATATCAGGAATAAGATACATTTTACACCAAATAGTCTACTGCTTTAGCAGCTAGAGTTGACGAATACACCTAAGATAGTCAATTTAATTAAAAAATAAAGTAGAATAATATTTTCTAGAAGTAAAGAGAGGAAAAAATGGAGAGTTGTTTTTTAAATATATATTGTATCTGTCTGCGATGATGAACAACTTCTACAAATACGTAGTGAAGTTAGCTGAATTATTAATGTGTGTGTAAATACCACTGTAAATGTAAATGTCACTGAGCTATAGATTTAAAATGGTTCATTGGTAAATTTTATGTCATGCATATTTTACCCCAAGAAAAATACACTAGAGACTAAAGAGAGAAAGGCATATGATACTCTCTTTACCTGTTTCTCACATTTAAAAAAATCTAGAGTTGCTCTAAATATAATAAAAAGAACAAAAACTTTAAAAACACCTTAGTATCTATAAAAACATGTGCAACATACTATACACACAGCACCACAGGTTTGTCCCTAGCTAAATTTCCTTGGCTAAAACACATCTTCACACATTCTCAGATGTAGCCATAAGACTATAATAATTTTTCACCAATAAGTCTTGAATTATGCTGAACTACTTATTTATTCAAAGCAAACTTCATACATATTTTTTGAGGTCTATTGTCATGATGTCTAGGCAACTCAGCTAGGTATGCAGGTGAGAAAATCAACCTTCACAGATGTAACTTGACTATGTGGACCAGAAAAAACTTGTAATTTATGATCATGAAGTCTATTTACACTTTATGGGGATTGTAAATTACACAAGGGAAATTTCTAGACTGACAAATTAGTGTTGGGGTAAAAGTAAAGGTGATAGTAAGTGGTTATAAGATGGAGATTCATAATATTTCCATATTTGTTTATCATTTCATGGCACAATAATAAAACCAGAACAGAAAAACACCACTTAGTAAACCATATTAGAGAAGAATTAATGGATACATGGATGAGTAGATGAATTGGTCAAAGGATAGATGACTGGCTCAATGGATAAATGTGTGGATAGATAGGTTTAATAAGAATGGACTGGAAGAATGGATGATTTACAAACTCCTCACTGACAATGTAATCTACTTTGTGATGACATAATCTACTGGCAGTGACCTACTGGCAATTTCACCCAAACTTCCTGTGTGTATTTTATACCCCTAGTTTTCATCTTCATTAAATTGACATACAGCATTGTCAGTGTGTTCACAGTCTTCAACTGTATATTAATAATCTTCCTAAAACAAATTACTACCCTTCTATCATACAAGTTTATTTTAAAATCTTGGTTTTATGACTCTACTTTATACATTCTACCCAACTCAGAATATGTACTGTATTTGTGGGATACATAAGCATGGGTGGTAATAGAAGTTGACAAAAGAAATGCATGTATAGCAGCAAATACTTGCTGCCTGTTTTATACTGCTATAAGAACACCATAGGCTGAAGAATTTACAGTAAAATGTACCTATTTTGTATAGCACTGGAGGCTGAGAAATCCACAGTTAAGGGCTGGTATTTGGCAAGTGCCTTCTTCTGACATCCATGGATATCGGAAGGCAGAATGGGAAAAGAAGGCAAGTAAGGCAAAGAAGAGGGATCCAAACTCATTTTGTTATAATGTACCTACGTCTGTAGAACTAGCATTAATCCACTAACCTTCAAACCAATAACACATGAAATAGTAGCACATATTCAAACTATAGCATTAACTGGAGAAATAATAACCAGTATGGAATCTTGGTGATTCCATAATTCATTAATGAATTAAAGCACAAGTATAATAAAACTTTTTGAGGGCTGGGTGTGGTAGCTCACACCTTTAATCCCAGCACTCAGGAGGCAGAGGCAGGTGGATCTCTGTGAGTTCAAGGCCAGCCTGGTCTACAGAGTGAGTCCAGGACAGTCAAGGATACACAGAGAAACCCTGTCTTGAAAAACCAAAACCAAACCAAACCAAAAAACAAAAAAACCACACACACACACACACACACACACACACACACACACACAAGGAAATCATAAAAAAAATAAAAACAAACAAGAATTCTCAACAAAGGAATCCTTAATGGCTGAGAAGCACTTAAAGAAATGCTTAACGTCCTTAGACATCAGGGAAATGCAAATCAAAACAACTCTGAGATTCCATCTTGCATCTGTCAGAATGGCTAAGATCAAAAATACAAGTGAAAAGAAAAGAAAAGGAAAAGAAAAGAAAAGAAAAAACCACAAGTGACAACTTGGTGTGGTGTTGCACATCTTTAATCCCAGCACTCAGAAGGCAAAGTCAGGCAGATCTCTGTGAGATGAAGGCCAGCCTGGTCTACAAAGAGAGTCCAGGACAGCCAGGGCTCTGTTACACAGAGAACTCCTGCTTTGAAAAACCAAACCCAAATCAGCAGGAAGTCACTTTAAGAGAGCAATGTCCCATGCCCAGAGGGTGGGGAAGGTGTTTCTCCGCCCTTCTTTTTGGTTATTTGAAGGATAACTGAAAACTCTGATATTTAGGGGAAGAGATTACAAGCTGATAAATGGTCCTGTCTTAATGGGTTTTGGAGGTTAGCTCCAGGGAATTCCTACTTTTCCTTTTCTGTATCCTTCTTCCTCTCCTATGTAGGAGTGCATAGACTTGAGAAAAATGAGACATAGACATAGCACAGGAAGGTCCAAGGAGAAGGGGCAGATTATTGAATATGCCCTTATACCTTTGTATATTGATACAAAATTAGTAGTATATTTGGCTAAAGTGGTATTGACCATTGTTTATTGTGCAAAAATAAGATTGTATTGGATTACATCGGTATTGATCTTTGTATATTGATACAAAATTAAGATTATAGTTGGCCACAATGGTATTGACCCTTGTATATGGACGTAATATTAAGATTGTATTGGGCTACATAGGCATTGATCTTTGTATATTGATACATAATTAAGAGTATATTTAACCACAATTGAATAGATCTTTGTATATTGATACAAAATTAAAGGTAACGCTTCCTAATGGTATCATACCTAGAGATACTTAAAAATAAAATGTGAAGCTCTGGCCTCTTGATACCAACCGTCTAAAACTGTCTAGGATAGTTAAGTAAAACAAACTCCTAGTCATGCAAACATGTCACTTTGTTAGCTACTATGACAGTCTATCACACATATTCTCTAAACTACTCAGTAATCAAGTTGTTAAGAGACAAGCAACATTTACTTATCTAAATACAAGAGATGGATAGGGCATCTTCAAAAACCCCAAGAGATCTGCAGAATATGGCATTCAAAGATGTTATCTTAAATTAAGATTTTCTTTTTTTTGATATCGAGACATATCAGCTCCTGACAGCACCCCCTATTCTACTCCAAGTAGAAGATAAGCATCGAAGAATCTCCAGTGTGAGATGGTTGAATTAGTGGCAAGCCTATCTCTTGGCATGAAAAAACCCCTTGCTCCAACTGCAGACAGACTGCTGTCCAAAAAGGACAAAACTTGGTAGCAGGGAAGTCGACAGCCTAGCTCTGCCAAGACAGGGTAGATAAGTCCTTCATAATCCCTGCTCTACAATAAATGTCTGTCAGAGAAACAGAACCCAAAGGCTGAAGACTGATGCAGGAATGTATGGAGAGAAAATGGGAACTGTCCAGGCAGTCACTGGTATGTCATTTCTTAGTTTTGGAAGCTGCAGGCCCTGCACTTCCTATATAAGCAGATATATTTATCCCTCTCAGGTCTCTGAGGTGGTTGAAGAATAGACAGCTAGAGTCTCATAGTTAAATTTTGAGTTGTTTAGGAATCAAGAGGGTGTTATAGATCTAAGAAGATACTCTTAAAAGTGTGTTGCAAGTTAGTATGAATGTTGAGTCAGATATAGACCTTTAAACTCATGGAGATGGTTAGATAGTAGAATGTTAAAGTCAGGGGCCAAATATGTATAAACTGGACATTGGGAAGGTATACTGGGCCATTTAACTCTCATAAATGTGGCATATTTATATCTGTTGTTTTGTACAGTATTTACTGTTATAAGAGAAGGAACCATCTGTTGGACGGAAAGGGGAAACTGCTGGGGGGAAGAGGGTGGAAGGGCGGGATAGGAAGGGGGAATAGGGAAGGGTTTGTGACTGAGATGGAACTTGAAGAAAAAAAAAGTATTTAAATAAAAAAAAGAAAAACCAAACCAAACAAACAATCACACACAAACAAAACAAAAGACAACCCCCACATTAAAAAAAAACCCACAAGTGATAGCACATGCTGGTGAGGATGTGGAGAAAGGGGAACACTCCTCCATTACTGGTGGGTGTGTAAACTTGTACAACCACTCTGGAAACCGATTTGGTGATATCTTAGAAAATTGGGAATAGTTCTACCTCAAGACCCAGTTATACCACTCGTGGGCATATAAAGATGCTCCACCAAACCACAAGGACACTTGCTCAATTACATTTATAGCAGCTTTATTCATAATAGCCAGAAACTGGAAACAACCCAGATGTCCCTCAACTGAAGAATGGACAAAGAAACTGTGGTACATTTAGACAACGGAATACTACCCAGTTATTAAAAGTGCATGCCTTTAATCACAACACTGGAGAGGTAGAGGCAGGTGGATCTCTGTGAGTTCAAGGTCAGCCTGGTCCACAAAGTGAGTCCAGTACAGCCATATCAGAGAAACCCTGTCCCGGAAAAAAAAAGAATGCTGAAGTTGATATTATTGTACCTAGAATAGTGCTATCTATTGCCAATGGCTTAGAAAATAATCTCTGGCTTCATTTGGCATGTGGCAGCCAATAAAAACAAATTTTTTTATCAGAGGACATATGTCTATTCCCAGGCTCCTAAAAGTAAATCTATATGGCATAGTAGTTACTCATATGCACTATGTACAAATAACAGGAACACCTACACCTATATTCATAGGGCTTCTCCCAATAGTTCTGTCCATCTGTTTTTATATCACATTGTTTATGCTTTAAAATGTACTTATATTCCCCTTTTTTGTAATTCCACTTCTGATAACACCCTTCTTTCTGGTAAAAACAAAACAAAACAAAACAAAAACTGCCTTTAAGGTGGACCTGGTTTTGTGTGGAAGTGGACCTGGTTTGTGTGGAAATGCTACTTATATTGCCCTTCATGTTATAAAGTTTTATGTTATAAAGTTTTATGCAGGATAGGCCATATTACACCCATTTTCTCAGTAAATCTTTGCAAATGATCATTAAAATTAAAAGAATTCTCCCAAAATGTGATAATTCTTTGCATTTATTGGTTCCTATAATGGTTGCAGCCACAATGGCTTTTATTGCCCATCTGAATGGTTACTGGAATCCAAGAAGAGGTCTCAAAGATGGCATGTATGATAAGTGAAACTACTAATATCAGAGCAAAGGTATTAGCAGAAGTTAGTTAAGAAATGAATGAACAGAGGACTACAGATTTACAAAATAGGCTACTATCGATTATTTGCTGCTCAAGCATAATCTTGGTTGTCAACAATTTCCTAGCATGTGTTGCTTTAATCTGTCAGATTTTTCTTATACCATTGCTGGTCAAATTAATGATTTACATAAAGAGATAGACAAACTCACTCAAGTTACCTTTGAGTGCCCACCGTGGCTAAGACGACTTTCCCTTTCCTTGGTCCTTTTTAAAACAATTTTTATTGATTCTTTGTGAATTTCACATCATGCACCCCAATCCCACTCATGTTCTCCTCCCCTTGTACTGCCCCCTCTACCTTTGCAACCTCCCCCACAACAGAGAAAAAAAATCTTGTTGTGGAAGCTGCAGTATGTCACAGTGTGTATCACAATATTCGCTTTTGTCCACACTTCTTTGCTTGCAAATGTTCATTGCAGTGACTCCTTGGTCTGATACGAGGCTTGTGGCTTCTGCTACTCTATCCACACTGGAACCTCACAGGGACTCCTCTCAGATATTTTGTTATTGTCCTGTGTCATGGAGATCCTGTAGTTTTGGGTCTGTAGGACTGGCCTCCTCATGCACTCCAGCAGCTCATCCATGGAGTAGATGTTGGTGTGGGCCAATTCAAAGTCCTAGATCTGGATCTGAGAGTTATCTGGACTGGTCAGCCTACCAGCTCCCCTACTCACATGGCTTTGGGGCCAGCTCACCAGCAACCCCTGAAACCAGAGCCAACTTTCCCTTGCTGCCCAGGTGAGGTACTGGGCTCACTCTCCTGAGTGTTGCAGCTAGCGAGGGACATGGCCAGTTCTCCCACTCTCATGACTGCAGAGCCAGCTCTCCCTCCTTGTGGGTGTAGGTGATGAGGAATGATAGAGGGAAGGAGGGTGGCCTCCCTCGTTCATACCACTGCCCAGAAGACAAGAGGTAGGGCCAACTCTATGTTTGCCTATGTTAATTGGACTAGCCCTAAAGGCAATGCACTCAAACTTGGTCTCTACTACAGTCAGTATTTTTCCTTAAAAACTTAGAAATGAGCCGGGCGTGGTGGCACATGCCTTTAAGTCTAGGACTAGGGAAGCAGAGGCAAATGGATCTCTGATTTTGAGGTCAGCCTGGTCTACAAAGTAAGTCCAGGACATCCAGGACTCTGTTACACAGAGAAGCCCTGTCTAGAAAAATGAAAAAAAAAAAAAAAACTTAGATGTAGAGGGTATGGGGTCTTTGTGCTCACAGATAAGCACTAGGGAAACTAGGAATGTTAAACACACAGGATTGTTGTTTTGAAAAAAAAGGACATGTATAACCTGTTTTCTGCCCAGAAGGCTGGGAATGGAGGTGGCTAATAGCCTAGGTGACCTTTGTGCTATCTGTAGGGCCAGGCTATACCTGGTTCCCCCAAGATCTCCCAAGCAGGATCCCACAAGCAGAGGTGGTTAATAGTCTAGATGACCTCTGCACTATCTGTATGGCTAGGGGTTCCCCCAGGCTACCACAAACAGGATTGAAAGTTGTTGATAGCCTAGATGACCTCTACTATGCTATCTGTATGGCTGAGATCACACAAGATCCTCCCCGAGGTCCTTAAGATAACACATGTAGCTTATCTCTAGAACCCATTTTCATGGGAGAAGTGACGTGTACTTTGAGAAGAGTTTTGATGTAATTATACCTCATTGTGCACACAGGATCATGCTACACCAGGGAGCATTTGCCAAATTGTACTGTACTTACATATGCCTACAATAGACTACTTGGTGTCAGGTACTGGAAGTTTGAACCAACACCAGCTACTGAGTCATGCTGAACCAGATTTCCTTCTTCCATCACACAGATCATTACTCTACTGCCCATGGTGTTTTCAGAGACCCCCACATATTATGATGTTCAAATAAATAGCTCAGTGTATATCCTTTAGGACAGTTTTGAGCATGGAATACAACATTTAGTGTTGTTTAGCATTATTAGAATGAGTATACTCCATGTGTTGAACTTTTTGTTTTGTTTTGTGTTTTTGAGACAGGGTTTCTCTGTGTAGCCCTGGCTGTCCTGGAAGTCACTCTGTAGACCAGGCTGGCCTTGAACTCACAGAGACTCACCTGTCTCTGCCTCCCAAGTGCTGGGATTAAAGGCGTGTACCACCAAGCCCAGCCATTATAGTTCCAAACTCTCATGTGGGTCCTGGGATTTGAACTCAGGTCCTTTGGAAGACCAGCCCGTGCTCTTAACTGCTAAGCTATCTCTTCAGCCCAGTGTGTTGAACTTTTAAATTTTATTTCCTCATAAGTTAAGCTCTGTGGAAAGAGAGACTATATGCTTCTTATATGTCAATGATACTAACAGCATTGCAGAATGAATGAATAATACATGAATTATTAATACAGTCCTCCTCCTTTGACCACCGTATATTCCCACATTCTGCACTCTAATCTTCTCAGACATCTAGATATCAAATAAAACAACTTCTATGGAATGATCTTCCATGGCATAGCTTATCCTTATTTTCCACTATTTTTAATGACACAGAGTATACACACACACACACACACACACACACACACACACACACACACCACAGATGGGGAGTGAAGAGGGTGGGGTGCTGAAAGCTTAACAGAAGAATGATGGTGACAAGGAGAGATTCAATAGACATTGGGGATAACACAGGCTAAAATGAAGGACCAAATCTCACAGAGGGAACCCTGTTACCTAATTTATACTCTTTAGACCCCTTGCTATGGAAGTTCTAGCCCAAACAAAAAAAATGGAGTTATGAAACTTAGTAACAATGGGAAATTTTAAAGAACTTTTCAGGGAAATGGAGGAAAATACAGATCAGATTCCTTTAAAGAGTTGCTTAAGACTGAGGAAAACTACATAGGGAAATTCCCTTAGGTCCAACTCTGTGGTGATAAACCTGGGCCTAAATCCAATGTGCCATGTCCCAGATATACAGATTCTTCTCTGTATGTTTCTGTATAAGGAAGAGGATGTTATGAGGTTTAAAAACTGAGACTTTGAGAGGTTTGGTTAAAAACACAAGAAAATATGTCCTCAAAGACTATTTTTGTACATGTGAGGTGTATTCTTAAACTCAGTGAGAAACACCAAAACAATTAAATTGTGCAGGGACATTTGGGAGATCTAACAACTTTTTCATTTAGTCTCCACACAAAGTTATGTGGTTTGTAGAAAGCTGAGGTGCAAGTTGGTTATTGCTTCTCTGTGGCTTACTGCATGTTGGTTGCCTTAGAAGACTGATCTGGAGTAGACTCCCCACAATTCTCAGCAGACATGTAACTGGCAAATACTTGAATTTAGGTCTAAATATATAATATCTATCTAAACCTTCATGAATCAGTTCTTGCTTGCCCATGCCTAGGCCCTCTACCTGTTGTATAAATATTCATAAAAGGTCTTCTCTCTGTCTTACCATCCTAGGTCACACATTACTGTTGCACAGCATAGACTATGTGCTCCATCTAACAAATGGCGCACCTGGCTGGCTGGAAACAAAGTAGAATGTTTATGTAATAAGCCTGAAGTTCTACATTGTGAAGAAAGATTACTGTAATATACAATGTTTTCCTCATACCCATCATCCAACTATTTTATCACCTTTCTGAAATACAATTAAAGCATATATAGATCATACTTCATATATCACCACTAATTCACAGTACTGAAAATTCCCCACCTACAAGACACCTCTTACTATATCCACTGCAGCTTTTTGTGTTATATTATTCTCAGACCCAACACATTTTTTTCACAACACCTTTCTTTCTTTTTTGTTTCTAACATTCTTTTTTTAATGTTTATTTATTACTTCAAGTTACATCTCCATCATAGTCCCCTCCTTCCACCCCTCCCAGCCCCACCTTCCCACCCTCTCCCCCTTCTACCAGAATTCATAATTCTTTTTTGAATAATTAGGCCACAATTATTAAAATTATAAGGTATAACATACATTCCCAATGTCTAGTCCATACATATTTGGCAACTGATATTAATATTCTATTATCTATCTCCATGAGTTTAAAGTTCTATACCTAACTCATTTTCCATCCTAACTTGCATTACCAACTTAAAAATACAAAGCCATAGACAGACCAGATGCATCTTTTCACTCTCTTGCTAACAGCCCTTCAACCTTCTAGATGAACTAAAAGATATATCTATTAAGCATACAGTGGCCACCAAGTCTAGTTCTTCCCTCTTCATTGTAGCACAAAACACTTTTACCTGCCATGTATGATCCTTCCAGATTATGACATCCATCTCTCAAATCACATGATGGACCTGCCGACCAGACTTTAATTATCTCTTACTCCATTCAACTATTATGATTAGTATGCAACATGCCTCTCTTTTTTGCTACCATGCTGCCAAAGCTCATTCTCCTGAGCTTTAGTGCTTTCTGTGGACTTTTTACCGACTTTTTGCTTTTCTCCTCAGACACTAGCTTATGGTCGATTTTCTATTAAGCCCTGTTGCATGCAGGGACGTACCTGGACTATAGCTTCTTGTCAGTACACAATTCAAGATGCCATGAAACAATTGTAACACTAGAGGCAGGATTGCCTAAGAAATAACCATCAGATCCAGCCTTTGGAAATACCTGGGACTCAGCTTTAAGGACAATTGGAAAGGGCATATTTGATAAATGTTACAGTTCCTAGAATGACGTGTTTCCTCATGCCTCCCCTGTGCATTCTCTGACAATGGTCTCAGAGTTAGGAGGTAAAATGATAGAGGAAGTAAGGCTTCGATAAGAGAGTGAGAACCAATGAACAGAGGTTGTTGAGAATGCAAATTTCCATCTTCCTGGAGATACAAAACACACACTCCTCTACAAACATAAGAAGGAAGAGTGTGTTTATTATTCCGGCTCCTGTTCCTTCCTGAACTTAGTAGGAAATCCTTCAGTGCCAGCACACATAGGGAATGCAGTGCTGCATTCCACTCCCTTATCTGGCCTGGCCCCAACAGAAATGGCCCGTTTGTAACGGAAAAGACCTTGTACACAGAAGATCTAAATATGATCATTTATCTTCTTTCTGAACTCCTTTGACCATATACAACAACAAACCAATGAGTGACTACTTAACCACATAATTTCACAAAGGAAATGTGTATCTCTGATATTCAACAACTGTTAAAATGTACCTCTACTCCAGGTTCTACAACAGAACTGGCTAAAAAGATAGACTCTAGACACAACTCCAGTAATGGGAAAATATACTTCACACTACAGCCAGCCACATGTCTGATCCCATAGAGACTGCAGCGTCCAACATAGGGACCTCAAATCTCTTTCAAAGCCTGGGCTGAATATTGGTTAGCCACAGCAGTTCAACATAATTTTTGTTTGAAAAGGTTTCTACAGCTTAGGTTTCGACATACAGGCTTGAAAAGCCCCAGTTGTTTCCTGAATACCATCCCGGCCAGATGAGGTCCTGAAATATGAATCTCTACATCTGTTTCAATTCAAACTAAGAATGTGCAGCTAATCCTGTGGGTGATTTGTTCCTGCTCCAATCAGTGAGATCTGGAGACTATCTTCTTGTGGCCTCCAGGACAGGAATACATAACTCAAAATGCGTTTCAACTACTCAGATACTAGAGGCAGTGTTGACTAACAAGACAGTTTTATTTCAAGATGTATTTGGAATGGGACTTTAATTGTAAAGAGAGAATGTAAAGGAGATTTCAAGTAAATATATTTTTCATTTGGAATGCTTCCCTTCCTACTTTCATTTTCTGAGTCTCTCACACATCCATCCTCAACATTTCAAAGGCTTATCAATCCAACTTCTAACTGGAAATGCATTATGGGGACTTGGCAAGGGAATATAGAGAAGAACCAAGTGGGCAGATGCTCTTTTATACAGATTTTAAATTCAAATTTGCAGGTAGTTTAGCAAATTATTGTAGTAATATGTAGTTGTAAGAAATAATATAAATATTCTATGGACCCTTTACTCAGTTTTCCACTACAGTAGCAACATATAAAATGACAGTATATTATCACAGCCAAGATATGGATGCTGATACAGAAAGGTGTACAGGATTTCCATCATGACATGGACTCTCCCTGATGCTTTTTAAAAATAACCACACCCATTTTCTTCCTGCTCCCACTTCCTCTTTAGGCTCTGGCAACCACTAATATGATCCCCATTTCTATAATTCTGTCATCTTAGGTATGTTATAGAAATGTAATAACACATGATATAAGCCATTGGGATTGGCCCATTTCATGAGAATAGTGCTTTGGACATACAGTCAGATCACTGAATATCAACGGCTCATTCTTCTTTGTTCCACATTCTGGAAGTACAACAGTTTAGTTATCCTTGTTCTGAAGATTTCAGTAGTTTTTAGTTCAGGTTATGGCAAATGAGGCTGTCATAGAATTTATGCTCAGGTTTCTGTGTAGAGATTAGTTTTTGTTTCTCTGGGATGAATATCCTAGAATAAACTTAGCAAATCCTACAGTAGTTTCATGTTTAGGTTTAAGAACTTCCCAAGCTGTTTTCCAGAGTGGTCATTCCATTTGCTTTCCCAATTACTGCACACACAATTCACTTTCTCCCCATGTTTTTGAGATTGGGTGTTGTCACCATTTTCTTTTCGTTTTGTTATTCTAATAAATACAAAGTCATATCACTTTCTGGTTTTAGTTTGTATTCCTCAAGTGCCTTATACTGTTAAATATCTTTTCATACTTGTCTTTGTCATTTATGTATCCTCTTCTTTAAATTTATGAAGTATCTCTCTCCTCCAGTTCTTTGCATATTTTTCATCAGATTGTATTTATTTATTTCTTAATTGATTTATTTCACCTCAACAGCAGCTTCCCCTCCCTCCTCTTCTCTCAGTTCCTCCCCCACTTCCCCTCTCCCCATCCCCCATCCCCTCCTCCTCTGTTTCTCCTCAGAAAAAGGGAGATCTCCCATGGATATTGACCAGTCATAGCATATCAAGTTGCAGTAAGACTATGCATTCTCTCCTATTAAGGCTGGACAAAGCAACCCAGTAAGGAGAAAGGTCCCAAAAGCAGGCAACAGAGTCAGAGACAGCCCCTGCTCCTACTTTTAGGAGTCCACACGAAAAACATGCTATACAACTGTAACATATGTGCAGAGGGCCTAGGTCAGTCCCATGCAGGTTCCCTGATTGTCAGTTCAGTCTCTGTGGGCCCCTATGAGCCCAGGTTAGTTTATTGTGTGGATATTCTTTTGGTCTTCTTGATCCCTCTGGTTCCTGCAATCCTTCCTCCCCCTCTTCTTTGGGATTTACCAAGCTTCACCTAATGCTTGGCTATGGGTCTCTTCATTTGTTCTCATCCATTGCTGGATGAAGCCTCTCTGATGACAATTGGGCTAGGAACCAATCTATGAATATAGAAGAATATCATTAGGAATTATTTCATTGACTTTTTTTGCCAATGGTGTTTGGTTCTATCCTAGGTCTCTGGGCTATGCAGCTTCTGGGAACCTGGCCCTCCAGGGAGTGTCAGGGGTGGGATCCCTCCCATAGCATGGGTCTCAAGTTGGACCAGTCATTGGTTGGCCACTCTCACAATTTCTGGGCAACCTGTACCCCAGAACATCTTGTAGGTAGAGCAAATTGTAGGTCAAAGGTTTTGAGGATGGATTGGTGTCTCAATCCCTCCACTGGAAATCTTGTTTGGTTACAGGAGATGCCCAGTTCAGGCTCCATGACCCCTATTGCTGGGAGTCTTCACTCTTAGATTCCTGGGAGTTTCCATTGCACTAGCTTTCTAGCTCGTCCCAGAGATGCCCTACTGGATTCTAGTTGTCTCTCCCACTATTCTTTTCCTCCATTCTCCCCAACTAGACCATTCCCACCCCCATTTAGACCCCTCCCCCTGTCCACCTTCAATGTCTATTAGATTTCCCCTTCACAGTGAGATTCATGCATCCCTTCTTTAAGCCCTCCTTGTTACTTAGCTTCTCTGGTCTGGGGATTGTAGCATGCTTATCCTTTACTTAACAGTGAATATTCACTTATAAGTGAGTAAATACTATGTTTGACTTTCTGGGTCTGGGTTACATCACTCAGGATGATATTTTCTAGTTTTATCCATTTGCTTGCAAATTTCATGATGTTATTAACAGCTGAGTAATACTCCATTTTGTAAATGTGCCACATATTCTTTATTCATTCTTCGGTTGAGGGACATCTGGGTTATTTCCAGTTTCTGGCTATTATAAATAAAGCTGATATGAACTAGTTGAGCTACTGTCCTTGTGGTGGAGCATCTTTTGGGTATATGCCCAGGAGTGGTACATCTGGTCTTGAGGTAGAACTATTCCTAATTGTCTGAGAAACTGTCATATTGATTTTCAAAGTGGTTGTACAAGTTTTCAATTCCATCAGCAATGGAGGAGTGTTCCCCTTGCTCCACATCCTTGACAGTATGAGCTGTCATTTGTGGTTTTGATATTAACCATTCTGACAGGTGTAAGATGGAATCTCAGGGTTGTTTTGATTTTCATTTCCCTAATGGCTAAGGATGCTGAATATTTCTTTAAGTGCTTCTCAGCCATTTGAGATTTCTCTGTTGAGAA
Source organism: Lophiomys imhausi (assembly GCA_907164525.1). Classification (NCBI taxonomy): domain Eukaryota; kingdom Metazoa; phylum Chordata; class Mammalia; order Rodentia; family Muridae; genus Lophiomys; species Lophiomys imhausi. The sequence continues at coordinate 2,596,775 of CAJQZJ010000542.1, forward strand.
TTCTTTGTTTAGATCTATACCCCATTTTTAATTGGATTATTTGGTTTGTTGATGTCTAGCAGATTGGTTTTTAAAGTATTAAGTCAGAATTTTTTGTCTGGCTCATTGGTTTGAGAAGCAGGAAATTAAAATTAAGGCTTCACATATGCTATACACCACTGTGCTAGTTAGATTTTTGTCAACTGACACAAGGTAAAGTCACCTGGGAACAAGAAATATCAATGGAGGCCTTGCCTCCATCAGACTCCCTTTAGGTAAATCTGTAGGGGCATTTTCTCGTTTAATGATTGATGTGGGAAAACCCATCCCACTGTAGTTAGAGCCACCTCTAGGCAGATGGTCTCAGGGTGTATAAGAAAGCAGGCTAAACAGGCCAGCAGGGGCAAGCCAGTAAGCAACATTCTTATCTGGTATTTGCTTCATCAGTTCCTGCTTCTAGGTTTCTGCATTGAGTTCTTGCCCTGACTTTTCTCAATGATGGAGTATGATTGGGAGTTGGAACCTGAAATAAACCCTTTCCTCCCCAAGTTTCTTTGGGTCAGTGTTTTAATCACAGCAATGGAACACAAACTGAAACAACCACTGAAACACATCCTAGACCTCTTAGAGTTCTTTATATCCTCTAAATATTCCTGTAAGAGATAGTTGTTGAATAGCTATGTTTTTAACTGTTCATAGAGTCTTTTGTAGAACAGACTTTTAAATTTTTGATGGGGTCTAACACCGTTTTTCCATTTTTGGAGTATATTATTGATGTAACTACTTTTTAGATTTCTTTTGTCTATCATTTTCAGAATTCTACCTTAAATGAATTTTGATATGAAGTTTTTTTGGTAATATTCTACATAGGATTTCGTCACCTCTTTGAACCTATAGTTTGTTTCTTGTCTAGTGAGTTTCTTGGCATTATTTCTTTAAAAAATTCAGTGCTGCTTTCTCCAGTTTTGAGATTCTGATTACATGAATATTAGATATTTTATCACAGTGCCACAGTTGTCTCAGTTTTGTTTTTTGTTTTTGTTGTTTTGTTTTGTGTGTATGTGTGTCATTGAAAAGTGGCTAGGCAAGTGGTCTGCCACTACCAAACATGCTGTCTTTTTTGTTTTATCATTTTGCATTTTATTTTAAGATAGCATATCATTAAGTTTTTCAGGCTGACCTCAAACCTGTAATTTTCCTGCTTGAATGTCACAAGTAGCTGGGACTACAGGTGTGCACCCCCATATATAATTTCTGAGATTTTCTTTTTGCCTACTTTCTTTTTTTGTTTGTTTTGGATTGCTAAATTTCTTTCTTTTGTTTTTCTTTTTCTTTTTTTGAAAACCAGAAAAGGGAGGTTTATTCTGTTGCCATATTATAAGGACAAGAGGGTCCAATAATATTTCAAGTACATCTTTGGGATTCTGACATAAGGAAACAGTTTAAGTAGAGGGCACCCATGTCTAAGCAATTTCTTTCTAGTCAAGATATGGTCTCAATCATCATTGACCCATCATTCTCTCTCCCATATGATGGTCTGACAAGTTGTAAATCTCTTTCCAGCAGAAAAGTTTCCTCTCTGACTAACACAAGTCTTAGGCTTCCTCTTTTCAAAGCATGAGATTCTTGGGGGAGGGAGGCTCCAACTTCTTGGGGATCCATTGTTCCAATAGTCTGCTAGTCAAAGGGAGAGGCACAATTTCTCTTTAGAATATCTTCATCTCTGCCATGATGGTTGTTACATTTCCCTACTTTCTAATTCAATGTTCCAGTCTTGATGTGGAATATGTTTATGTCCTAAACAAATAACACAAACAGAATGCAAGTGTGAACCAAGGTCAGAACATACTCAGAGTAAGGTAGCTGTGCATAAAAACACGTCCTCTATAACCTCTTAGCTTTTAGTTACCCTTTTAAAAACTTGTTTTAGTTTTGATTATTTATATGTCGTTTGTGTGAGTGCCATGTATCCCATACAGGCCAGAAGTGAGTATCTGATCCCTGGGGCTGGAGTATAGGCAGTTGTGATCCACCTGACATGGATACTGGGAATCAAACTCAGATCTTCTGTAAGAGCAGCAAGTGCTCTTCACTGCTGAGCTGCTATCTCTCCATCCCCCACCCCCACCCCCTAGTTACTTTTGGGGGAGGGGCTGGCACAAGTAATTCTGTATTGTTGGACTGAGGCAGGATCTCTCCATGAAGCCTAATCCTAATGATCCTCTTACAGCTTCCCAAGTGTTGTGATTTTAAGCAAGCACTACCATGCCCAGCATGACTTCATTTCAATTCTTACAAAATCCTCCCTTGTCTCTGAACAATATTCTCTGAAGACACAGCTGATTAACCTTCTAGTAGTTTGCACCCTACTGTCCTTCATTGCCAGGATAGGATTTATTCTGCTTGGTCTGATTTGATCCCACACTGGGGGCTGTGACAGACACTAGGAACCCCAAACAGTGCCACCTGATAATGAAAAGGTATCAGATATCAGCAATGCAGTAAACAAACACTTAACTTAAACTTATTTTTGTGGAACTTTCTAACTATTGTCTATCAATATTCTGCAAAAAAATGCTTGTTCTCTATAATTATGTGTTTGTAAGGCCTTATGACTACTGTTACTATTCTACAGAATAACAGCTGCTGACAAAAGGAACTTGATCTTTAACTTTTGTTATTGTATTTTTGACTTCTAAAATTCAGGTTTTATTCTTATTTATATCTTTTGTATATTTGCTGAGACTCTAGTTTTCATATCTCAGGGTTATTTTTAATTGTTTAGTGAAATATCTTAATCATGTGTGCTTAAAATTTATGCCAGGTAATTTTAATGTATCTCACCTCAGTGTTTACATCTATTGATTACATTTCTTAAACATTTATTTGATATCTTACTGGTTCTTGATATGAGAGAGAATCAATCAAAACTTCAATATTTGGACATTATATTATGAAGTTTCAGATATTGTTTACATCTCAGATTTTAGCTGCTCTCCTCAGTCACCATCTTAGCAGGAAAATGACAGTAGTGACACTTGGTACTTGTAGGATTATTACCAGTGGAATGAAGTCTAGGCTCCTCACTTGGCCTCCGTTTCCACCTGAAGGGAAGGAATGGGAGTTTCAGGCCCTCATAGATCCCTACTGATGCCACTAGCCTGGGAGTCAGAATTGTATCTTGCTACTCCCCACAACTATCACAAGTAAGAACATGGAGTAGGGCTTGAGAGTTGGCTCAGACGTTAAGAGCACTGACTGCTCTTCCAAAGGTCCTGAGTTCAATTCCCACATGGTGGCTCATAACCATCTATAAAGAACACAGGGTTAGGGAAGAGGATATGGCTGATTATTACGGGGCCCTGATGTTAAGATGCTAACATCCAATAGTCTTCTGGCACCTTTCTCGAGGATAGACGTGAGAATATCATGCCCCACTCCCGCCTGTTAACTCGGAGTGAAAGTCTAGGTCTATATTTCTACTACAGAAAGGAAATATCATTAATTCTTCACAGGGACTACTTGATCTTTTACAATATTGCTCTGGTGTAGAGAAAGAAGAGTCCTCCTTATGTCAGAGCATAGGCATAAGCCCTGGCTCTACACGGTCTCTCCCGAAACTGTGGTAGAAAGTATGTGTTACTCAACACCATGTTGGGATCAAATCTTGAGCTCCCTATGGACAACACCCTGGCAGAGAAATTGGGACACACTGTTATAACCTGGTGAAGGTAAGAGTCTAAACTCCTAGCCTGGCTGTTCTTCTTTTCTTTTCTTTCCATTCCTTTATTTTCTCTTTCTTTCTTTCTCTCTCTTTTTTTTCTTGGCATTGACTGATATGATGTTATAGCTTTTCTATGGCTTTTAGCTGATAAAGATCTGTTATTCTCTAAAAGTTGGTGATCAGAACACAACTTCTGGGAGTTGGTTCTCTCTTTCCACCTTGTTGAGATGAGGTTTATTTTCAGTTTAGTATTTATTTATTAGTTATTATTATCCTTATTTGTGGGTGGGTGTGCATGCACGCTTGCTTGCACATATGTGGAGATCAGAGAACTAGTTTGTGGATCTCCCTTTCTCCATCCACCTTCATGTGTATGACCTGAGGGACATCAGGCTTGCCAGGCAAATCTTTTACACACTAAGCCATCTCATTGGCCCAAGGTACGGCCTTTTTTATTTCTATACCACCATATTATAAGCTAGCTGGCCCATGAGCTTCCAACCATAGGAGTGCTGGGAAGAGAGATGACTGCCTTTATATTAGACTTTTACCTGGTCCAAGAGATCAAACTCAAATGATCAACCTTGTATATATCAAGTACTTTTACCTGAAAAGCTATCTTGCTGGTCCCTGAAAGGTGTTTTCTTAGTTAGTTTGGTTTTTAATCTTACTGGTATTCTTTCCTGATCTTTTGGTTAAAGAGAATAGAATTATTTTCCCCCATAGGGAGTTTTTTTTTCATGTTTATAAAGACAATAATTCAGCATGACCAAAAACTATAAAAATTAAATTAGCAATAGGCAAAGGTTTTTTAAGGAATGTAGAGGAAATTTAAAAAATAGATTTAAGGGTTGATCTAAAATTTTACTATTTTTTTAATAAGTACTTTATTTTTTTTCAAGTTACATCTCAGTCACAAACCCTTCCCTATTCCCCCTTCTTGTCCCACCCTTCCACCCTCTTCCCCCCCCAACAGCTTCTCTTTTCATTCCAACAAATGGTTCTTTCTCTTATAACAGTAAATTCTATACAAAACAGCAGAATTAAATATGCCACATTTATGAGAGTTAAATGGCCCGGTATACCTTCCCAATGTCCAGTTCATACATATTTGGCCCCTGACTTTAACCTTCTACCTTCTAACCATCTCCATGAGTTTAAAGTTCTATAACTGACTTAGTTTTCATACTAACTTGCATCACTATTATAACCATCTTCTTAGATCTAGAACGCCCTCTTGATTCCTAAACAACTCAAAATTTAGCTATGAGACTCAAGCTGTCTATTCTTCAACCACCTCAGAGAGCTGAGAAGGATAAATATATCTGATTGTATAGGAAGTGCAGGGCCTGCAGCTTCCAATACTAAGAAATGACAAACCAGTGACTACCTGGACAGTTCCCATTTTCTCTCCATACATTTCAGCACCAGTCTTCAGCCTTTTGGTCCTGTTTCTCTGACAGACATTTATTGTAGAGTAGGGATTGTGAAGGACTAACCTACCCTGTCTTGGCAGAGCTAGGCTGTCGACTTCCCTGCTACCAAGTTTTGTCCTTTTTGGACAGCAGTCTGTCTGCAGTTGAAGCAAGGAGTTTTTACATGTCAAGAGATAGGCTTGCCACTAATTCAACCATCTCACATTGGAGATTCTTCAATGCTTTTCTTCTACTTTGAGTAGAATAGGGGGTGCTGTCAGGAGCTGATATGTCACGATATCAAAAAAAAAATCTTAATTTAAGACCACATCTTTGAATGCCATATTCTGCAGATCTCTTGGGGTTTTTGAAGATGCCTTATCTATCTCCTGTATTTAGATAAGCAAATGTTGCTTGTCTCTTAACAACTTGATTACTGAGTAGCTTAGAGAATATCTGTGATAGACTGTCTTAGTAGCTAACAAGGTGACATGCATGCATGACTAGGAGTTTGTTTTTCTTAACTATCCTAAACAGTTTAAGACGGTTGGTATCAAGAGGCCAGAACTTCACATTTCATTTTTAAGTATCTCTAAGTACGATACCATTAGGAAGCGTTACCTTAAATTTTGTATCAATATACAAAGATCTGTTCAAATGTGGCTAAATATACTCTTAATTTTGTATCAATATACAAAGATCAATGCCTATGTGGCCCAATACAATCTTAATATTGCGTCCATATACAAGGGTCAATACCATTGTGGCCAACTATAATCTTAGTTTTGTATCAATATACAAATATCAATACTGACGTAGACCAATACAATCTTATTTTTGCACAATAAACAATGGTCAATACCACTTTAGCCAAATATACTATTAATTTTGTATCAATATACAAGGGTATAAGGGCATATTCAATAATGTGACCTTTCTTCTTGATCCTTCCTGTGTTGTGTCTCGATTTTTCTCTCATCCGTGCATTCCTACATAGGAGATAAAGAAGGATACAGAAAAGGGAAAGAAGGAATACCCTGGGTCTAACCTCCAAAACCCATTAAACAGGACCATTTAACAACTTGTAATTTCTTCCCCTAAATAACAGTGTTTTCAGTTGTCCTTCAAATAACCGAAAAAGGGGGGGGGGGCGGAGAAACACCCTCCCCACCCTCTGGGTATGGGACGTCGCTCTCTTAAAATGACTTCCTGCTGATTTGGGTCGTAGTAAACCTGTTTGGGGCCCAAACCAAAATGGAAAAATTGTTAAAAATGTTTATACAATCCTTTTATGTTCAGTCCTTCTGTTCTCAGCTGATTAGATGACCTAAGGAGTTTGTAGGTGGAAGCTGAACTTCCAGGCTTTACTGAGGTTCTGGCTGGGGCATTGTGTAGGGCTGAACGGTCTTAGCGATATTGAGTTGTTGTGGTTGTAGGCTTTTGATGGAGACATTATTGAGGGAGACTGTCAGGCTGAATCATCTGGGTCACTCGTCTTCTTTTGGTGTCTGATTCTGATTTCTGCTGAGGTTTCCGTTGTCCAGTTGTCCCTGGGTTCCTTGAATGGATGTTTTGATTCTCCTGGAATGATAAGAACAGAGCCCTGCCCTATTCCTCACTCAGGGACAATCACCCTCTTTTTTTGGGGGGGGGTAGGTAATATTTCTCCTGAAGCAAATTTGGTTTTTGACAATATATAAAGTGTTATCTTTCAATCTGGTTTAAAGAAGAAATTATTTTGTTATTTTGGAGCTAAACCAGCTTTAGTGTATATATTTTGAGGTCTCGAAGGACAATTTGTTTGTGTTGTGTGGGCCTTTTGTAAGTAGCTTTTAAACTTAGGTCCTTCCAAATCCTATGTGTGTGTCTCTGCATTCTAAATATTGGGATCCAAGACCTGTGGTTCCCATCTAAGGGGATTAAAGAAGTGTTCCACCACTCCTGGATCAAAGTTTTTCTTTATTTAGAGTTTGTTTTGTATCAGGCTGACCTTGAGTTCTGAGATCTGCCTGTTTCTGTCTCTAGTGTGTTGGGGTTAAGGGTGTACTCTTCTTGAATGATGGGATTAAGGGTGTGTACCCTCACCACCCTTTTCCGTGTAACTCTAGAATTTATAAGTCCACTAACACTTTGGTGCTCCTCCCGTCTCTGCTGAAGTTAAAGGCATGGGTTAACACCACATTTCTCCTGTATTTTACCTTAGCTCTACGTTTTTTCGACACTTGGAGGTTCATAAAACCAGGTTGAACGGCTGTGTCCTGTAATTTATTTACAGTGTATTAATGTTGTTACCTGCTTTTTTTGTTAATTAGTAAATTTATTTGTTTGTTGCTACAGGTTACATCCTTGACATATTGTCCTCTTTTCCTGCTTCCCAGGCCCACCCTCCCATGCTCTACTCCCTGACCCTTCCATCTTGATCCTCTGGGGTGGAGTGTCCCTGCATACCAGTCTCTCACCACAGATCAGGAGTCATATGAGGGCTGAGGGCCTCTTCATACACCGGGGGTCTACGAGGCAGTACTGCCAGTGAAAGGTGTCTCCTTGCTACGGGGGGGGGGAAACTAAAAAAAAAAAACCAACAGACACACAAACCCACAAAAACAAAGAACAACAACAAAAAAAGAGAGGAAAAAGAAAGAGAAAAAAGAGGGAAAGGAAAAAGAAAAAGAAATAAAAAGAAAAAAGAAATTTATGTCCATGTTCCTTTTGGTGTGTTGGTTGTAGTACAGATATCCTGTACGATATAGCTAAAATCCTACTATAAGTGAATAGATGCCATGTGCATCCTTCTGAGTCTGGGTTAGCTCACTCAGGATGAGCTTCTCTAGATCCATCCATTTGGTTGCAAATTGCATGATTTCATTGTTTCTTATGGCTGAGTAGTATTCCATTGTATAGATGTACCACAATTTTTTAATCCATTCTTCAGTTGAGGGACATCTGGGTTGTTTCCAGTTTCTAGCTATTACAAATAAATCTGCTATAAACATAGATGAGGAGACTTCCCTATGTCTCCGTGAGGTGTCCTTTGGGTGTATACCCAGAAGTGGTATGGCTGGGTCCTGAGGCAAAGTTATTCCTAGATTTCTAAGATATCTCCAGACAGACCTCCATAGTGGTTGCACAAGTCTGCATTCCCACCAGCAATGGAGGAGGGTTCCCCTTTCTCCACACCCTTGCCAGCATGTGCTGTCATTTGAGCTCTTTATCTTAGCCATTCTGACAGGTGTGAGATGGAATCTCAGGGTCATCTTGAGTTGCATTTCTCTGATGATTAAGGATGTTGAGCATTTCTTCAGGTGACTCTCGGCCATTAGGGATTCCTCCTTTGTGAATTCTCTATTTAGCTCCGTCTCCCATTTTTTGATTGGATTATTTGGTTTCTTGGCATTTAGTTTTTTGAGTTCTTTTTAGATTTTAGATAATAGCCCTCTATCAGATGTGGGGTTGGTGAAGATTTTCTCCCAGTCTGTAGGCTGCCGTTTTGTTCGAATGACAGTGTCTTTTGCCTTACAGAAGCTTTTCAGTTTCATGAGGTCCCATTTATTGATTGTTGATCTCAGGTCCTGAGCTGTTGGTGTTCTGTTAAGGAAATTGTCACCTGTGCCAATGAGTTCGAGGGTTTCTCCTACTTTTTCTTCTAGTTTCTTTAGTGTGGCCGGCCTTATGTTAAGGTCTTTGATCCACTTGGAATTAAGTTTTGTACAAGGTGATAGGTATGGGTCTAATTTCATTCCTTTACAAGTGGACATCCAGTTGGACCAGCACCATTTGTTGAAGATGCTGTCCTTCTTCCATTGTGCGGTTTTGGCTTCTTTGTCAAAGATTAGTTGGCCATAGGTGTGTGGGTCCATGTTTGGGTCTTCAATTCAATTCCATTGATCCACTGGTCTGTTTCTATACCAGTACCATGCTGTTTTTATTATTATTGCTCTGTAGTACAGCTTGAAATCTCGGATGGTGATACCTCCAGATGCTTTTTTATTGTACAGGATTGATTTAGCTATTCTGGGTTTTTGTTGTTCCATATGAAGTTGAGTATAGCTTTTTCCAAGTCTACAAAGAATTGTGTTGGTATTTTGATAGGAATTGCATTGAATCTATATATTGCTTTTGGTAGAATAGCCATTTTTATTATGTTGAACCTACCTATCCATGAGCACGGGAGATCTTTCCATCTTCTAATTGCATCTTCCATTTCTTTCTTCAGGGGCTTGAAGTTCTTGTTATATAGGTCCTTTACTTGCTTGGTTAGAGTTACCCCCAGGTACGTTATATTGTTTGTGGCTATTGTGAAGGGGGTTGTTTCCCTTATTTCTTTTTCGGTATGCTTGTTTGTTGTATAAAGAAGGGCTTCTGATTTTTTTGAGTTAATTTTGTATCCAGCCACCTTGCTGAAGTTGTTTATCAGCTGTAAGAGTTCTTTGGTGGAGTTTTTGGGGTCGCTTATGTATACTAACATATCATCTGTGAATAGGAATAATTTGACTTCTTCATTTCCAATGTTTATCCCTTTGATTTCCTTTAGTTGTCTTATTGCTCTAGCAAGAACTTCAAGTACTATATTGAAGAGATATGGTGAAAGTGGACATCCTTGTCTTGTCCCTGAGTTTAGAGGAAATGCTTCAAGCATCTCTACATTTAATTTAATGTTGGCCACTGGCTTGCTGTATATTGCCTTTATTATTTCTAGGTACGGCCCTTGTATGCCCGTTCTCTCCAGGACTTTTAGCATGAAGGGGTGTTGGATTTTGTCAAATGCTTTTTCTGCATCTAGCGAGATTATCATGTGGTTTTTTTCTTTCATCTTGTTTATATGGTGAATTACATTGATAGACTTTCGTATATTGAACCATCCCTGCATTCCTGGGATGAAGCCTACTTGATCATGATGTATGATATTTTTGATGTGTTCTTGAATTCCGTTTGCTAGTATTTTATTAAGTATCTTTGCATCTATGTTCATGAGGGAGATTGGTCTGAAGTTCTCTCTCTTTGTTGGGTCTTTTTGTGGTTTAGGAATCAGAATGACAGTGGCCTCATAGAATGAGTTTGGCAGAGTTCTTTCTGTTTCTATGTGGTGGAAGAGTTTGAAGAGTAATGGTGTTAGCTCCTCTTTGAAAGTCCGGTAGAATTCCGTGCTAAAGCCATCTGGCCTTGGGCTTTTTTTGGTTGGGAGATTATTAATGACTGTATCTATTTCCTTAGGGGTTATTGGGCTGTTTAAGCTGTTAATCTGAAATTGATTTAATTTTGGTAGGTGGAATGTATCGAGGAAATTGTCCATTTCGCTTAGATTTTCAAATTTGGTGGAATATAGATTTTTAAAGTAGGACCCGAATATTTTCTGGATCTCCTCGATGTCTGTTATTATTTCTCCCTTTTCATTTCTGATTTTGTTGATTTGGGTTCTTTCCCTTTGCCTTTTAGTTAATTTGGATAGGGGTCTGTCTATTTTGTTGATTTTCTCGAAGAACCAACTCTTGGTTACATTGATTCTTTGTATAGTTCTTTTTGATTCTAAGTTGTTGATTTCAGCCCTAAGTTTGATGATTTCCTGCCTTCTGCTCCTCTTGGGCGTGTTTGCTTCTTTTTTTTCCAACTCACCCAGCTTAGCTGGTAATTCACTAATATGAGCTGTCACAATTTTCTTTTTGAATGCACTTAGTGCTATGAACTTTCCTCGTAGCACAGCTTTTACTGTATCCCATAGGTTTGGGTATGTTGTTTCTTCATTGTCGTTGGATTTTAAGAAGTCTTTCATTTCCTTCTTTATTTCTTCCCTGACCCAGTGGTCATCCAGTAAGGAGCTGTTCAATTTCCATGTGTGTGTAGGCTTTCTGTTGATTCTTTTGCTGTTGAAGACCAGCTTTATTCCATGGTGGTCTGATAAGATACAAGGGGTTATTTCAATTTTCTTGTATCTGTTGAGGCTGTCTTTGTGTCCAACTATATGGTCGATTTTGGAGAAGGTTCCGTGGGGTGCTGAGAAAAAGGTGTATTCCTTTGTGTTTGGGTGAAACGTTCTGTAGATGTCTGTTAGGTCCATTTGTTTCATGATCTCTGTTAGACTCAATATTTCTCTGTTTGGCCTCAGTCTTGATGATCTGTCAATTGTTGTGAGTGGGGTGTTGAAGTCTCCCACTACTAATGTGTTGTGATCGATGTGCGATTTAATTTTAGAAGTGTTTCTTTTACAAAAGTAGGTGCCTTTGTATTTGGGGCATAGATGTTCAGTATTGAGATTTCCTCTTGATGAATATTCCCTTTAATGAGTATATAATGCCCTTCTTCGTCTTTTTTCATTAACTTCAGTTGGAAGTCTGTTTTGTTTGATATTAGGATGGCTACTCCAGCTTGCTTTCTGGGTCCATTTGCTTAGAAAACCTTTTCCCAGCCCTTTACTCTGAGGTAGTGACAATCTCTGGTAGTGAGATGTGTTTCTTGTATGCAGCAAAGGGACGGGTCTTGCTTGCGGATCCACTCTGTAAATCTGTGTCTTTTTATTGGGGAGTTGAGACCATTGATGTTGATGGATATTAGTGACCTGGGGTTGTTGTTTCCCATTAGTTTTGTATAGGTGATGGTCCTGTGTCTCTTTTGGTTTAGTTGCTGAGGGGTTTTCTATTCCCTTTGTTTTCTTGGGTGAAGTTTTCTTCTCTGGGATGGAATTTTCCTTCTAGGATTTTCTGTAGGGCTGGCTTTGTGGGGAGATATTGTTTAAATTTGATTTTGTCATGGAATATCTTGTTTTCTTCATGTATGTTGATAGAGAGTTTTGCTGGATATAGTAGTCTGGCTGGGCACCTATGATCTCTCAGGACTTGTAGGATATCTGTACAGGCCCTTCTAGCTTTTAAAGTTTCTGAGGAGAAGTCAGGTGTAATTCTGATGGGTCTGCCATTGTATGTGACTTGGCCTTTTTCTCTTACAGCTTTTAATATCCTTTCTTTGTTCTGTATATTTGGTGTTTCAATTATTATGTGGCGAGTGGAGTTTCTTTTCTGATCTAATCTGTTCGGTGTTCTGTAAGGCTCTAGGATTTTTATTGGCATCTCTTTTTTCAGGTTTGGGAAGTTTTCTTCTATGACTTTGTTGAAGATATTTCCTGGACCTTGGAGTCGGGAGTCTTCTCTTTCCTCTATGCCTATGATTCTTAGGTTCCGTCTTTTCATTGAGTCCTTGATTTCTTGGATGTTGTGGGTGAGAGATTTTTTAGCCTTCTCGTTTTCTTTGGATGTTGTACTGATTTCTTCCATCAAATCTTCCATGCCTGAGATTCTGTCTTCCATCTCTTGCATCCTATTGTTGATACTCGCATCCGTAGTTCCTGTTCTCTTCCCTTGGTTCTCCACTTCCTCTTTTAACTCTGACTCTGTTTTCTTTATTGTTTCTATTTCTATTTTCATGTCTTGTATGGTATTGTTCGTTTTGTACATTTCCTTCTCCAGCTTACTTGTTTTTGTCTGAAAATCTTTCATTGCTTTGTCTTTTTCCTGTTCAAGCTCTGTCACCTTGGCTTGGAGCTCTTTAATGGTATTGTTCATTGTTTTGGCTTGTAAAATTGTGGCTTCTTTGAATTCCTTCATAGATTTAAGTTCTTCTTGCAGGGACTCTATCACTTTCCATAATGCAGAATTGTCAACGTTTTCATGTGTTTCTGTTGGTGTGAGGTCATCCAAATTGGATGAGCTAGGATAATTCTGCTTTGTTGGAGTCATATTTCCTTGATTTCTATTTTTTTTGGACCTTTGGCCATGTGTGTGTGTTTAGCTGTCTGTTCTTGTCGTTTTCTGTGTTTGGATCCACAGGGGATGCTTTGGTGAAGGAGTCGAATTGCTTGGCTATCTGTCCTTGCTTACAGGGTGATCTCAGGGTCAATGTGGTTTTAATAGCCTGCATCGTTGTGAGCTGGTGCAGCCTATTCCCAGGTAGTGAGTAATAGTCCGGGATAGTTACACTGCTCCCAGTTCAGACTTCTCTATTTTGCACACTGAGTGATCAGCCTTCAATGGTTCTAATGGTATAGACCTGTTTGCCCTGGCAGAGATTTTGTGGGCTTTGTTTGTCGTCAGGGAGGCTGACAGGGTCTGTCTCCACACCTAATGTGTCTGGGTTTACCCAAATACAGCTAAGGTCCCCTGGCTTCTGGTTACCCACTAGGCTTCTCCGCCACAGGCCTGGCCGCTTCCCTCTCTATCTGCTCCGCCTTGGGTGGGCAGAGCTTCGTTCGGTCCCTCCTGCCTTCTGAACAGGCCTCCCGTCCTAGCTGCTTTGCCATGGGTGGGCGGAGCTTCGGCTCCTCCTGGCGTCAGAGCCAGCCTCCCGTCCTAGCTGCTTTGCCGTGGGTGGGTGGAGCTTCGGCTCCTCCTGGCGTCAGAGCCGGCCTCCTTCCCTAGCTGCTTTGCCGTGGGTGGGCGGAGCTTCGGCTCCTCCTGGCGTCAGAGCCGGCCTCCTGCCCTAGCTGCTTTGCCATGGTTGGGCGGAGCTTCGGCCCCTCCCGCCAGCGTCTGCTTCCCTCCCCAACTGCTCTGCCCGCCCACCTTCTGCTCCCTCTCAAGCGGCTGCGGATCTCCCGCTGAGCGCCCTTTTTCTACGTCTCGAAAAAACAAACAAACAAACAAACAAAAAACCACAAGACTTCAACTATTCTGCAAAATTTCCTAAATAGTTATAAGGTCTTCCTGAGGTATGGGAAGCCCAGTTGGCTAGTGGGCAATTGCCATGTGGCCTTTGAGTCTGCCTGCTGTGTGTTGGGATCGATCTTACCAGTCGCCTCTCCAAATGGGAGTTCCCGAATCCCAGATTAAGTGGATTCCCTGTCTGCGAGAGATGGGGGATAGCCTTGCCCTGGGACTTTTAACAGTCCCTTGGGAGCTGTGCATGTTCCCGGAGGGGCCAGACCCTCCGGTTTTTGCACAGTGTCCCACAACTCTGTGTTCTCTATGGCTCTTCTCTCCCACATTCAAAATGCGTCCGTGCAGTTCGCCGCCATCTTCCGCCGCCAAATTTTACTATTTTTTATCTGTTTTCCAAAGTATTTACATAATAGAAATGATTATTATGACTGTCCAATGAAAATGTGGACAAGTAACATTTCTAATTGTTCTATCATCTGTAGAATGGGGAAAATAATGTCTGTTTTGTGGAGTCCAAGTAAAGAGAATAGAATTTTTATGTGGTATCTTGTTTTATTTTATTTTGAGCTGTATTTATTGGTGTTTGCAGGTTACTGCCTTTTTTTACTGCTCCAACTATAAGATATATAAAGCAAAAAAAAAATCAGGTAATTAAGCACCCTCCCATTTGGCTCTAAGATTCCAGACCCTTCTTTCTACCTAAAGAGTCCGATTAGCTCATTTGAGCTACCATGTATAGAGTTGTTGCTGCTGTTGTTTTTTAACTCAACAACAACAACAAAAATAGTGAAAAGTATGTCTATTACAACACCAGGAAGCAGCAGTCTTTCATACACATTTAAAAAAAAATCTATGAACATTCATGACATAAGTGACTGCTTGCTTTTCCTATACAAAGTCCTAAAAATCATGGGCTATCACCTCCCACTTGAGATCAGTTTTGCCTGTACTGTTATTCTATTTCCATTTGTGTTGAAATTTGGGCACGGTCACCATCCCCTACGTCAAAAATGGTTTCCTAATCCCCATGCTTTCACTGAAGTCTTCATTCTTTTTTTTTCTCAAGACAAGATTTCTAACAGTCCTGGTTGTCCTGGACCTCACTCTGTAGACCAGGCTGAACTTGAACTCACAGAGATCCGCCTGCCTCTGCCTCCCAAGTGCTGGGATTAAAGGCGTGCGCCACCACAGCCAGCCATTACAGACGATTTTGAACCACCATGTGGGTGTAATATTTGACCCCGGGTCCTTTGGAAGAACAGCCAGTGCTTTTAACCACTGAGCCATCTCTCTAACCTCTGAAGTCTTCATTCCTGACAAGGGTAAGAGAAAGTCATTGATAAGTTATATCTGATGAACAGTGGGGGATGTACGAGAGAGGCTAAGAGAAGATCTTTGGGAAGAGCTTTCAGAAAAGCATGAAGATCCAATGAAGGTCCTGGGAAGACAAGCTTTCTTGAGGTTATGTGGTATGGTTCCGAGGATATTACTGTATAATACGAGATCTCTAGGGCTATAACCTGGACAAGGGTTCAGCTGTAGCATGGTAGAGAGGCTCTGTTTACATACATATCACCATTCCCAGAAGGACTGCTATCTTCCTTTCCCTAGTGCAGGCAGGGAGTAAGCACTATGTTACTTTCATCTTTAAAATGAGAGGAATTTTTTTTGTTTCTTTATTTTATTTTTGTTTGTTTGTTTGGTTTTTTGTTTTGTTTTGTTTTTTCGAGACAAGGTTTATCTGTTTAACAGCATTGGCTGTCCTGGAACTCTCTCTGTAGACCAGGCTGGCCTCGAACTCACAGAGATTCACCTGCCTCTGCCTCTTGAATGCTGGGATTAAAGGTGTGTGCCACCATGCCCGGCTAAAATGAGAGTTTTAATCCTAGCCATTCTCTTGTTACTCCACTATTTTCCCCTTAGTCTATTACCATTCTGAGATGACTGATCTCAAGCCCAACATTTCTGTCTCAGTGATTTTGCCACTCAAATCCACATCATTTAACATTGTACTACAAACATGTTCTCAGTCATTTCTCATTGTTTACAGAATACACTCAAATGTCCTTTGGTAAATAGAGGACCTTTTGCAGGAGACAGAACAGTGAGTTCCCCTACTTGCTAGCTCTCCACACATTCCTCAGTCATTCCACCATTTGCTCATGGCTCTTCTCAGACAGGCCTTATACTTAGAAAAATTTCTTCTCATATATCACATGCATTTGTTCTTCAGTCCATGCTGAAACACCCTCTAGATGAAGAGTTCACAGATACCATAAAGTTGGAGTTTACATTATTTTAAGACTACATTTATTTTTCCTTTATAGGTAGAAAAATGTTGAGTCTTTGGAAGAAATATTAAAAAAATAATATTAATGGAGAGTATACCCTTGAGAAGACTTCAAAAATATGCTCTATTGCTATTTTAACTTAGAGCCCATAAGACTAAGCATGTTAACATTTCAATCAATATTTTTGCAATGTGTATATTTGTTTTTAATTTTCATAATGACCATTTATGGAGTAAGTGACTTTACTAATATTGTTTATTTATCTCCTCAAACAGTTACTCATTTCTCTAATGCAACTGCAACTTTGTGCTCCTTGGTAAACATCTCCCCATCCCCACCTTCAGCTGCTACTACTATTCAACTTTTTGCTTCCATGAGATTGTTGTAAGGCACATTTCTCTGAATTACAAGATTCCTTCCAAAATGGAGACTTTTGCTCCAGGAAAGGAGTGGACGGTCAGAAGTCTCAAGAGGTAATAAAAAAGCTCACAAGGTAGGGAGAAAAGAAAATTTGGAAGATTTTTAAGGACCTGTACCCAGCAGGATAAAAAGAAGTAAACAATTGCTGAGGATGAAGATTCTGAGCAGCCCAACTGTAGAAGGAGAGAGATACTGAGATCATCAAGCTTCCTGTAACTGGAAAGGGGGCTCCAGAGTTGCAGGCTTTCAGGAGTTGTTATTCAAGTTGGAGTGGGCTTTCTGGTGATGTGGCTGCTTTTGAGTTATCCTTGTTCCTTGTAAGTAAACCCTCAGTGCACAAATGGAGGCTGGATCATCCATATAAAACTATTATCGCATTGAATGTCATTAATATGTAGCACCTTCCACAAAACAGCTTGTGATTTAACAATTGTAGCCCATTTGCTTACATAATTAAGTTTTGCATATTCTCGTATTAGCTCCTTTAACTTTGTCCTCTTGTCCTCCATAATTATGTCATTCCACTCCATGATCACATCTTATCCTTCACATGATGAAGTTATGCCTTCCCTGAGCTGAAATTGTTATCACTCTCCTCCTGCTTTGAAGGCTGTATTTCTTATAAGGCTTTTGTCATTGGCACTCTCTCTGACAATCAGCAAGAGGCCACATTGCATGCACAGTCAGGAAGCAGGGCTGGGAGATGAGTGCTGGTGCTCTTCTAGCTTTCTCCTTTTTTTATTTGATCTGGGACACACACCCATGGCATGGTGCCACTCACATTTAGGCTGGGTATTCTCACTTCCATTGACCCAAAGCAGATTTTTGCTCAGATATGTTCAGAGATTTGTATCCTAGGTGACTCTAGATCTTGTCAAGTTGATAATCAATAATAGCCGTCATGCACGAGTTGTATCATTTTTTTCAACTGAACATCCTACAGGCACACAAAATTTTATGGTGCACAAACTAGACATGTGAGATACTTTTATTTTTATTCCACAAAGAAAATGTTGGAATTAGAGATGTTAAAAAATTTGTTCACTGATAACCAGTTTTTTACAAGAGGAGGGCTGGGATATAGGACATTTAGACTTCTGGTGTAGCAGTCTCTGTGGATTCTTCATTATACCAGAGATATTTGAATACTATGGGTTCAAAAAAAGAAACAAAGAACATTTCTATTAATTGTTTCCCCTGGGACACTGATCTAATATAATTAGGGGAAGACAAAGAGAAGCTACACCCTTCCTACCATCCCTGTCAATCCAGTTCAAAGCGTTTTCTTTGATCCTTTTCTACAGACATGGTGAATAACTTTCTACACCACCACTCTCTTCCAAGCCCATCAGATCCTTCCCTTATTTTCTCAATGATTTTTCCTATAGGAAGTTAAACCCTTCAACACTGTGCCACAAGCATGACTTTTTTAATTGAAAAAAATTTCCTAGTGCTAAATAATATATGAAACTTCCTTTGATAAGTATTCAACGTTTTGGAGAAACATTAACACCACTAGCCACACACCCCAGACATGCTTACATTTTTTTTGCCCTCTGGTTAATGTTTTGCTGTTTTGTTTTGCCTGATTCCTGACTAGAAAGACCTTACCTGAGTCTTTCAGTACAAACTCAAATCTTACACGTCTCACAGCATTAATAATCTCTAGATATAGTTCCTGATGTCTGGGCCAGAAAATGGTTCTCAACAAAATTAAGATGGTTTTCCTGTAACAAGTAACACCATCAAGTTATTCCTTCACAGATAGTATCTGATTATTTTAATTTAGACATTTTCTCATAGGTGTGCTCAGTGGGCTTCTTCCTAAGTTTTAATTACTTAATTAGTGCTGACCAACATACCAGGTATTATAAAACATGCCTTATAAATGTCTACATTTTAGTTAACTTTCAGAATAATTCCCTGTGGTAGGGACAGTATTTCTATTTTTATAGAAAGTATATGGATATTCAGTTTCCATGGTTTTTCAAAAACCATAGAAGTGAGTTTGATCACCGTAAACACTTGAGAAGATTCCCTAATTTTCAGTAACTCAAGATTCTCATCTTCCAAACAGTTACCCTGTTTAAACTAGTTAATTGGGAATTAAAATATGTGTCATAGGTATTTATCATATAAAATGGAGACAGCAAGCTGAATATTGCTCTCTGCTTTTGACTGTGGGTTCGATGTCATGAATTTTCTCAAGCTCCCATTGCTGTGACTTCCTTGTCATGAAAGACAGCGAACCTGAAACTGGGAACCAAATAACACTTTTCCCTCTAAATACATAAAAGTTGATTTTGTCAGACGATTTTATCAGAGCAATAGGGAAAGAAACTAAAATATGCTGCTGATACTCAAGCAAATGGTAAGAATTTTTGATTTTGGTGTGTTGAATCATACCACTCTTGTTTTATATGCAAACACTCAACATTGTTCTACAAAGATTTCTCAGTTGTATTCATTGTTGATCTATTCACAATAACTAGGAAAAAAATATAATATAAATGTCCTTAAACTGGTGAGTGGAAAATAAAAATGTTGTACATGTACAATATGGAATATTATTCATCTGTCAAAAATGAAGTTATTCAATTTGTAGGTACATGAATAAAATTTTTAAAAAGATACAGAGTAAATTTATCTAAACACTAAAAAAAAAATAATCTCTAGATAAATTAAATTCTCTATTAAGTTTTCCCTCTGCTGTTGCCCCCCAAGGTCTCTTGAACCATTTCTTTACTCTTGATAAATATCTTCTGAAACTTTGCAGACCTTGTATTTCTATGACCTTTGCACGTACCAGACCACACCGGAAAGAACATTAACTCTCTTCCGTTGCCTGTACAATAATTAGTCGTGCTTTAAGCTTTCAGAATGAGTACCACCTCCTCAAAGAAGCCTACACTGAAACACAAATCCTGGTCAGGTGTCGCTTTTATGAGTTTCCAGTAAACCCAGTGTAAACACTCCACTTTTCTGATAACACAGATTATACTGCACTGCATTTTCAATTTCCTGTCATTCCCACTGGAGCATAGTTCCCTGGGAAAAAAGGTTGTGGCCAGCATTTTCAATATCTTACACAGTCCCTAGATAGTATTCGTAGGCTGTTTTAAAGTATTTGAATGGACAGAAAGACTTGTAAATGTGTGATATATGTGTAGATGACAGTATAGGATTACAAACTCTTTATTTTTATCTGAATCTTCAGCAAGTTTACGCAGAGCAGACCTTTCCCATACTCAGGCCTTCACATTCACATGCTATCTTCGATGTATGAAATTATCTTCCCCAATTTTCCTATAGTTCACTGACTGGGACTTCTTTATCAGAAGACATAGGATCTCTTTATTGTCCACATTCCACATAATCTAGAGCACTTAATAGTCAGAATCCTAGGATGCTGATATAAGAATAGGTATATGAGATGGGAGGTAGGTGGTGGTTAAAGAAAAAAAAGTGAACTAGTGAGGTTTAAACATTAACAAAGTAGTGAGCCCCAGCATAACTTCTAATTCATGAATTAACCTTTAAGAACTTGTCATAAGAATTCTAGCATACTCTACTATGTGTTATGGTTTGAAGTCAGGAGGTAAAGAAAGTGGAAAATTCTAAAAACAGTTCTTTGTGGAATGGATAAGAGACCTACTTGGGAAAATGTGCTAGATTGAAAAACTTATTTTGTCACAATAACCTAAAAAGACATGTCAAGAGAGTTGGTCTATGTCACACACACACTTGAGAAGTTTGATGATGAGAAGTACAACCAGGATACTATGGCATTGATAGTAGCAGGTGTGGTTGATTTAATATAATTTCTACATAGAAAATGTACCCAATTAACTATGGGTCAGCATATAGGTTATTCAGGAGAAGGGAGTATGATTCAAGCCTTATTAGAGAATGTGGACAACTTGCTAACTAGAGGCCAGTAAGGCAGAAGTGTGTTGAGTTTCATAGTTCCCCAATGTGTTGTTACTTATTTTCTTTGGAACATTTGAAGAATCAAAAGACACAAAGCTTAGATTAGTGTGTGTTAATGTATATGGTCCAGAAAAGAGAGAAAAGAGAAAAATGACCCACATTGACTATTCCTAAGACACTCCATTAGTTTAGTTAAAACCTAATATATACACAGGACTGCTGGCATAAAGTAGGGGAATAAAAAGATCTCATAAGGTTATGAGTTGCATAACAAATTCCCAAGTTACTTCATGTTTACAGTCAAGGAAAACATGCATTCTGGCCTTTTTAAACAATTGTTTCCTTGGTGATAGAAAACAAAGAGCAGGGGGAGGATTGAAAAGCAGCATCATTTGGACTTATTGTACAGCTCCGTCATGTTCATGATCCCTAGAATCAGCAGTGCTATAAAGAAGCCAAATTTGAATGATGCTTGGAATCCTGAACCAAATATTATGTTACAGAAATGGACAGGGGAAGGCAGGCATTTGCCTTGGAAGAGCATTTAGCTCGGGCTGAGGAAACAAACTGTTACTCATGGATCACTACAGTAAAGAACAATAGAGGAAATCCAGCCCAACTCTGGTTTATTAGTCAGGTCACAGAGAAGTCGCTTTCCCTTTAGGCCTATTCTGTAAAACTTAATAGATATTTGCAATATTTGTATAAAAATCAATTTGAACATAAAGAACAATTAAATTTGAAAACTAGTCAAATAATGAAATGCCTGGAAAGGGGCTTCTCCCACCAAGTCCAAAAGGACCAGTTAGTTCATTTAATACACTGCAAGGGAGCAAAGGGCACCGCAGTAGTAGAGTCATCTGTACCAAAGCCATAGATTATGGAAGCTTTTTTTAAAAAATGTCATTGTGTATATGAATTTTGCATGGATTGTGTTACATAAGGAGGGACATTTTCACTTTTTTATTAATTTATTTGTTCATGTTATATCCTGATTGCAGCCCCCTCCCTCCTCCTTACCTGGTACCACCCTCCCACTCTCATCCCCCTCTCCATCCTCGCCTTCTCATCAGATGAGGGGAGCCCCCTCCCATGAAGCCACCCTGGTTCATCAAGTCACATCAGGACTAACAGCATCCTGTTCCACTAAGGCCAGAGAAGGCAGCCCAGTTATGGTAAAGTATTCCACAAATAAGCAACAGAGTCCATGTCAGAGACAGCCCCACATTCCACTTGCTAAGTGATCTGCATGAAGACCACGCTGGTTATCAGCTACATATGTGTAGGGAGTCTATGTCCAGTCTATACAAGCTTTTTGGTTAATGCTTCAGACTCAGTAAGCCTCCAGGAGCCTAGGTTGGTTGGTTCCTTTGGTCTTCATGTGAAGTTCTTGTCCCCTCCAGATCCCTATATTCTTCCTCCAAATCTTCTACAAGACTCCCAGAGCTCCACCTAATGTTTGGCTGATTGTCTCAGCATCTATTTCAATCCAATAATGGGTGAGGTCTCTCAGAAGATAGTTATGCTAGATTCCTGTCTTCTTTGGGTCTATGAGTTGTAGGATGGTTCTCCTGTACTATATGGCTAGTATCCACTTATAAATGAGTACATCCCATATATATCTCTCTGGGTCTGGATTACCTCACTCTGGATAAACTTTCTAGTTCCATCCATTTGCTTGAAAATTGTATAATTTCCTTGTTTTTAATAGCTGAGTAGTATTCTATTGTGTAAGTGTACAACGTTTTCTTTATCCATTCTTTGGTTGGAGGACATTTGGGTTGTCTCCATTTTCTAGCTATTACAAATAAAGCTGTTATGAACATAGTTAAGCTGATATTTTTGTGGTTTGGTAGAGAATCTTTTAGGTATATGCCCAGGAGTGGTAGAGCTGGGCTTGAGGGTAGACCTATTCCCAGTTTTCTGATATATCATCA
Source organism: Lophiomys imhausi (assembly GCA_907164525.1). Lineage (NCBI taxonomy): Eukaryota > Metazoa > Chordata > Mammalia > Rodentia > Muridae > Lophiomys > Lophiomys imhausi. Next base: position 2,619,113 of record CAJQZJ010000542.1, read on the forward strand.
GACTGATTTCTAAAGTGGTTGTACAAGTGTGCACACCTGTCAGCAATGGAAGAGTGTTCCTTTTTCTTCACATCCTCACTAACCCATCTTACCAAAAGCAATATACAGATTCAATGCAATTCCCATCAAAATACCAACATGATTCTTTACAGACCTTGAAAGAACAGTTCTCAACTTCATTTGGAAAAACAAAAAACCCAGAATACCTAAAACAATCCTGTACAATAAAAGAACTTCTGGAGGCATCACCATCACTGATTTCAAGCTGTACTACAGAGCAATAGTAATAAAACAGCATGGTACTGGCATAGAAACAGACCAGTTGACCAATGGAATCTAATTGAAGACCCAGAAATGAACCTACACACCTACAGTCACTTGATTTTTGACAAAGGAGCCAAAACTGTTCAATGGAAAAAGGAAAGTATCTTCAACAAATGGTGCTGGTACAACTGGATGTGTACATGTGGAAAAGTACAAATATATCCATATCTATCACCCTGCACAAAACTCAGGTCCAACTGAATCAAAGACCTCAACATAAATCTAGATACACTGAGTATAATAGAGGAGAAATTGGGGAAAAGCCTTGAACTCATTGGCACAGGAGACAAGTTCTTGAACAGAACACCAACATTTCTGGCTCTAAGATCAACAATCAGTAAATGGGACCTCATGAAACTGAAACTCTTCTGTAAGGCAAAGGACACTGTCATTAGAACAAAATGGCAGCCTACACATTGGGAAAAGATCTTCATCAGCCCCACATCTGACAGAGGGCTAATATCCAAAATATATAAAGAACTCAAGAAGGTAAACACCAACAAACTAAATAATCCAATCAAAAAACCAAGAATTCACAACAGGGGAATCTCTAATAGCCAATAGGCATTTGAAGAAATGTTCAACATCTTTAGTCATCACGGAAACGCAAATCAAAAGGACTTTGAGATTCCACCTCACACCCATCAGAATGACTAAGATCAAAAACTCAGATGACATTTTCATTTTTAAAATAAAGATTTACTTTATTTGGAGGTTGGAAAGACTGCTCAGAGGTTAAGAACACTTGCTGTTTATGCAGATGAGCCGGGTTTGGTTCCTAGCACCCACATGGTGGCTCATAACTGTCTGGTATGCACACAGTGCACAAAAATGTGTGCAAGCAAAAACACTCATGTACATAACTAATAAAAATAAATACACATTTAAAAAAGATTTATTTCATTTCATTTTATTTTATTTTGTGTGTGAATGTTTGTCTCTGAGTGGTTATAGGCACATGGTAAATACAAGTGCCCACAGAGGCCAGAAGAGGATATCAGATCTCTAATATCTGGAGTTGCAGACAGTTGTGAGCTATCAGACTTGGATGCTAGGGACTGTCCAGCTGCATAAGGACATTTTCATAAAGCTATATCATATATATTGAGCATATTCTTTCATACATCCATACTCTATCCTTTCTCTCTGCTACTCTGTTCTTTTAGTACTTTTCCCCTAGACAGTTTTTCTTCTACTTTCACATAATATATACATAAATATTATTTCATATATTCATATAAAGTCTAAAATCCACAAATGAGAGAAAATATGTTATTAGTCTTTCTGAGATTATCGTAATCTGCTTAATATTATTATCTTCAGTTACATAAATCTTCCTGAAAATGACCATAATGTTTGACAAAAATTCCATCATGTATATATGGCATGTAGCCATTCCTCTGTTGTTGGACCTACATTGGTTCTGTACATTGCAGCCATAGAAAGTGCAGCAATAAACATTGATGTGCAAAGATCTCTGTGATATGCTGACTTGGAGTCATTTAAGTGAATTCTTTGGAGTGGTATAGCTGGGTTATGTGATAGATCTAATTTTAGCTTTTTTAGAAAGGTTCACAGTGCTTTCTGTAGCGATCACACTAGTTAAATTCCCATCAGCAGTATATAAAGGCTCTCTTTTGTTCTTTGCTTAGCACATAATTTAGAAATAATGCTGGGGCTTAATGCTTTATTAGTATTCCAGCCTTACTAGTCCATAGTTTTTTGTTTTTTTTTTTCTGGGATCATCCCCTACTTCTTCTCTCATACACCTGTATTTACATCAGTCTCTATGCTGGTCAGGTTTTTTGTTTTGTTTTGTTTTGTTTTGTTTTGTTTGTCAATTTGACAAAGGCCAGGGTCATCTAGGAAGAGGGAAACTCTATTGAGAAAGCCTCCATAAGATTTGCCTATAGGCAAGTCTTTGGGGGTATTTTCCTGATTAATGATAGATGTAGAAGGCCATTATGGGTAGTGCTAACTCTAAGAAAGTGGTCCTGAAAGGTATAAGAACTACGAAAGACAAATATGAACTGTGCCTTTCTCAGTCATCATTGGAGAAGCTTTCTCCTCCAGAAGTTGGGAGCAAATACAGAGATTCACAGTCAGACATTACACAAAGAAGGAGAAACTTTGGAACACTCTGCCCTAAGTGGGGGGTCTCTATCAAATTTCTCTCTTCCAGGGCTCTGGAAACCCCACCAAAAAGAGGCAGAGTGTAAGAGCCAGAGGAAATGAAGGAAACAAACAAACACCTAAAGGACATCTAAATAAATATGAGCAAAGCTCATAAGACTCAGAGACTGAGGCAGCATGCACAGGGCCTGCACAGATCTGCACCAGGTCCTCTACATATAAAGTATGGCTTCCAATTTAGTATTTTTATGGGATTCCTAGTGTGTGAATGAGTGAGTCTGTGATTTTTGTGCTTTCTCTTGGTCTCTTTTCCTTTTGTTCGTTTGTCTTACCCAACTTCGATGTGATAGTTTTTGTTTTATCTTATATTTTATTTTTCATGTTTTATTATTATCTCTTAGAAGCCTGTTATTTTCTAATGAGAGACAGAAAAGGAGTAGAGCCACATGGGAGGGGAGTGGAGAGGAACTGGGAGAAGTACAACAAGAGGTAATTGTAATCAGGATATATTATGTGAGAAAATCTATTTTCAATAAAAGAGAAAAAAGTGGTAAATTGATAAAAGCCCAGGTAGCAAGCCACTAGGCAGTATTCCTATGTAGTCTCTGCCTCAGTTCCTCCCTCCAGGTTCCTGTCTTGATTTTCTGCCCTGACTTGTTTTCATGATGGACTATAAGCTGTAATATATAATAAACTTTTTCTTCACCGAATTGCTTTTGATCATAGTATTTATCACAGATCAGAAAAATAACTAAAACGCTTCCGAACACACACAGACACGTGCATACATATATATTTACATATTGTATATACATAATATGTATATACATATTGATGGAGTCATGTATATATATATATATATATATATATATATATATATATATACAGAAAGAGAGGAGTGTGTGTGTGTGTTAAAATGGAGTTACCCTATAATGGAGCAGCAATCCCCTACTAGGCACCACGGACTAATAAATAAGCCCAGTGCAAAGAATGGGTTACTTCTTTTTGGAGTTGTTAGCCATTGAGGTCCCATAGACATTACAGGCTATTGCCAATGCTCTTGTGGTTAACCTCCAGAATTTAATGATTAAGACCCCATTGCTGAAAAAAACCACATACTTGAGTTTTGTATATTTGGTGTTTTAACTATAATGTAACAAGGGGGGGCTTCGTTTCTGATTTTATCTGTTGTTCTAAATGCCTACTGTATCTTGATTGTCATCTCTTTGCCTAGATTTTGGAATTTTTATTCTATAGTTTTACTGAAAATGGTTTTTGTCTTTAGCATGGAGTTGTTTTCTTTTATGCTCATGATTCACACATTTTTCTCTATTCATAGTTTTCTACAGTGTGTTCTGTTCATGCTTTCCTACTAATTTAACTATGCCATTGTGTGAATATTCCAATTAATCTACTTTATCATCTTCAAGCCCTGCTTTTCTGTTTTCTTCTTGTTCTGTTCTATTGTGTAGCTTTCCACATAGCATTTTATTTGGCTTACAGAATTTTTAATTTCCAGCATTTCAGTTTTGTCTTATAATTGAGTATTTCTATCTTTCACTGAATCCCATTTTCATGTCCTACATTCACTTCCATATTTCATTGTTTGTTTTCTTGGAATTTATTCAGGAGTTTGTCAATGTTATTTGTGATTTCTTTACACATATTTTTTAATCATTCTTTTGAATTCTTGTATGAGATTTCATCTAATTTGCTCATTTCAGTGGGAATAGTAATTTTCATTAATTAATTAATTTATTCACTTTACATCCCAATTACAGTCCACCTCCCTCCTCTCCTCCTATTCCCACCCACCCTGCTTCCCCCATTCTCCCCTCCCATTCTCCTGAAAGAAGGGGAGCCCTCACCAACTCACCCTGGCACATCAAGTCACATCAGTACTAAGTGCGTCCTCTTCCACTGAGGTTAAGCAAGACAGCTCAGCTAGGGGAAAGGGATCCAAAGGCAGGGAACAGAGTCCAAGTCAGAGACAGCTCCCATTCCAGTTGTTAGGGGACCCACATGAAGAACAAGCTGCCTATCAGCTACATATGTGTAGGGGCCTAGGTCCAGCCGATGCATGCTCTTTGGTGGTTCAGTCTCTGTGAGCTCCCATGGACCCAGGTTTGTTGACTCTGTAGGTCTTCTTGTAGTGCCCTTGACCCCTCCAGCTCCCTCAGTCTTTCCTCAAGACTATTCCTCAAGACTCCCTGAGTTCCACCCTAATGTTTGGCTGTGGGTCTCTGCATCTGTTTCCACCAGCTGCTAGATGAAGCCTCTCAGTATCATTAATAATTTTCAGGGGTTGGCTCTCTGCTGCGGGGTGGGTCTCAAGTTTGACCCATCACTGATTGGTCATTCCCTAAATCTCTGTTCCATCTTTATCCCTGCACATCTTGCAGGCAGGACAATTTTTGGGTCAAAGGTTTTGTGGGTGGGTTGGTATCCCCTTCCCTCCACTGGAAGAGGTTAATAATTATTGATGGAGTCACAGAGTCACATGATCTTAGTTTTTCATGTTTCGTGTGTGTGTGTGTGTGTGTGTGTGTGTGTGTGTGTGTGTGTGTTTTATTAAGAGTTGTGTATCTCAGGTTAGGCCATTTTGGGAATTTTTTTTAAATCATCCTTTTTCTTTTTCTGCTTTTTTCATTTATTTTTTATTAATTAACTTTGTGGGTTTTTTTTTAACAATTTCACACATTCTGATTACTCTTATCTCCCACTCTCTATAATCTTCCTCCTACTCATGACGACTACTCCTTTTCCTTCAAAACTCTTTCCTACATTCATGCCATTTTGTTGTTTTGTGACCAAATGATTTCTAACCAGGTCTACCTGTGTTACTATAGTTTTGAAACTATCCATTGGAGCCTGGCATGTTCACCAGTGGATAAACAACTGGACACAATTACTGCTTAAGGGTAAGAAACCATCCATAACCAACAGTTCAACAGGGAGGTGGTTAACTGCTGATGGGCTTAGTTTTACTCAGGACCAAAACTGACAAATGCAGCTGCAATGAGATCATGATGACAATGCTGTGTCATACCCTGAAGATAGCATTTTGGAGACCTTCACTCTATTTTCTAGCTCATACATTTTTTTTCACTCCCTCTTCTGTGAAGTCCCATGAGCCACAGAGAGGATAGTTTAAATATCTTCTTTAGGACTGAACACTCAACTGTAAATTGTTCTTGGTGCCTTGGGCAGCTATCAGTCTTTGCATTCATCACCATTGACTGCAAAGAGAAGACTCTCCAGTTAAGGCTGGAAGTAGCATTGGTCTATAAGTATAAGCATAAATATTTAGAGGGATGTTTGAAACTGTGTCAATTTAGCTAAATAAAAGTAGAAAGTGCCCCCCCTCTATGACTTTCTCAGTGGTGGGTTTGTTTTTTCTTTTCTGGTTATATGCGGGTTTTTTTAAAAAATATTTATTTATTGCTTCAGCTTACATCTCCATCACAGTGTCCTCTTTCCACCCCTCCCAGTCCCGCCCTCCCACCCTCTATCCCCTATCCCTTCCATCCCACTCCTCTGGAGTGGAGTGCCCCTACATAACAGTCCCCTGCCCCAGTTCAGCAGTCATATGAGGGACAAGAGCCTCCTCAGACACTGGGGGCCTACAAGGCAGCACCACTAGGGCAAAGTGTCTCATTGACAGGTAACAAAGTCTATGTCTATGTTCCCTTTGGTGCATTGGTTGTAGTATAGATATCCTGTACTATATAGCTAAAATCCAACTATAAGTGAATAGATGTCATGTGCATCCTTCTGAGTCTGGGTTAGCTCACTCAGGATGAGCTTCTCTAGTTCCATCCATTTGGATGCAAATTGCACGATTTCGTTGTTTCTGATGGCTGAGTATGATTCCATTGTGTACATGTACCACAGTTTTTTAATCCATTGTTCGGTTGAGGGACATCTGGGTTGTTTCCAGTTTCTAGCTATTACAAATAAGGCTGCTATGACCATAGATGAGGAAACTTCTTTGTGATTCGGTGAGGAGTCATTTGGGTGTATACCCAGAAGTGGTATGGCTGGGTCCCGAGTCAGAGCTATTCCAAGTTTTCTAAGATTTCGCCAGACTGATTTCCATAGTGGTTGCACAAGCCTGCACTCTCACCAGCAATGGAGGAGGGTTCTGTGGGTTTTTTTAAAATCCAATTTACATTACCAGAGATGAATTCCCTCCTATGTAGGAAGCATCAAGTCCAATCAGAGAACAGTTGGTTATTCTCCATAACAGTTGCGTGACTATTACACCAGTGGGCATGTCTTGCCTAGTAGGTTGGTATTGTGGTTTTAGGGTTCATAGCTGGGTAAGAATGTTGATGTCTTTTCTCCCTCAGCACTGTGTGTAGCTAGCACTATGTAAGCTAGCTAAGAGAGAAGTTTCCAGTTCACTTCAAGCTTGAAGCATCCTTATTCTTTCAGGAGTGTTTGCAATGTTCATGAGGTACTACGTTATCATAGGCTAGAAATGTAATTTTTCTCTGATACACTGGTGTCTGGTTCATGAGGCTCAACACCTAGGATGCCCTTTTCTGACAAAAGAAGCGCTAGTAAAGTGTAAGCCCACTATGAACATATAGTGATAGGCAAACAAGAGTCAGTACTCAAGCACCAATCATTTTGAAAAGGAAAGCTGATAGCACTGTATAAATTAAGATATATTCTTATGGAATTCGTGTTCACCGAGGGAAGACCATAGACTCAATCTGAATTATAATTAGTCAAATTTATTAAAGCTTTTAGCCAAACCTGAGATTGCTGTGAAAACGGGGTAGTGGAAGGATTTTTTAAAAATAATTTGTTTTTAATGAAAGATGGAGGGGTGTATTGGCACATGGAAAACAAATAACATCTTCTCCAGGTTATCTATACAATACATAAAACAATTTCTATTATATTATTTCATGAGCATTAATATTAATACATGGAGCACAGTTAAGGTGGATGATTGATTTTTGCTGAGAATTAGAATCATACAATTTCATAATTGAAAAACAGAGCCCATGGTAAAGAAAATTCATATAATCTAGCATTGACTTAATTATGTTGAAATTAAGAAATCAAATTCACACATAAATATAAACTGGTCCTTAAAATAGGCTATTAGTCATAATCTTCATGGGGAAGGATTTTTAAAGGCAAAAAAACACAAGAAGACCTTGCATATCTACACAAAAAAGCCAAGAGCTGTTTTGCTCTGCCAAGATTAGGTAGGCAAGATAATCTCAAAATAGTTCTTGAAAGTCTGCATAAGCAGACTGTATACTTTTGGACGGGGGTCATTGAGTGAAGATTATTGGAAACTTATCTTCCAGAGACTGCAGTAAGAGACAAATTGGCTAGTGGGTACTAAGATAGATGCCTAGCATAAAATGGGGTTTCTTTGGTCATCACATCCCCACTGTCTCTAGATCATATGAATCAGGGAAAAGGATTGATATTTATTTGTGTTGAATATGTGTGTGTGTGTGTATGTATGTATGTATGCATGAATATGTAAGTAGCCAGTTTATGATACAAGAGCCCATGGTAACATACAGAAATAACAGAATTAGAGGAGTTTAGTCTAGTACATTCACCACTGGCTGTAGGACAACTAGTTGGGGAATTTAATTTTATGGCCCCTGGTACCTATATTGTTTGACACTGACATTTACAAATGAGTACTAGGATGTATAAAGTAGTGAGACAGAGAAAATAAACACTTGCTTTACGGGGGGGGGGGGGGTTGGGAACCAAGAAGTAAGCCATTCAATAGGATACTAGCACCACATGTTGAGTAACCCTTTATTTAAGTTTTTGTAATTCTCTGATTTTAATAAGTATTTGTAATACTGAAGGAGCCTGGAGGCTAGCATGAACTTTGATATGTTAATAGGCCTCATAGATAGCTATTTGTTCCTTTTGCCAGAGAGAAGGGAAGCGATTTGTTTTGGTAGAGGGGAACTAGTTTCCTTTGGATCTAATATTGCAGACTTTTGATAACGATAAGGGGTGATGTAGTCTTTTCTGCAACTGCTTCTTAGCTGAAATTTGGATATCATTGGCAGGGCCTAAGAACTCTGGAATGCCAGTCAAAGACCAGGAGGGAGCAGAGTACATCTGGTTTGCTATCTGGGTTCTGTTGGGCCACTTGTGGCTAGTGACAGGCATGTAGATTTCAAGCAAATACTGTAGCAAATCAGGGGCTCAAACCAGTAGGAAATTCCATCAGAAGTAGATGGTTTACATTGGTTTTCCAGCAAGTCCAGGGATCACCGGTCCTGAAGGACCACTGGAGGCTGGCATGTTTGGAGCAGTTTGTAGTCTTTAGTTGATTGGAAACCTTCTAGGAAGATATAGACTAAGGACAGAAGGTAAAGGTTAAGGAGCTTAGGGGAAAAATCTCTATCTTGGGTGTACATTTGAAACTTTCAGGCCTGTGGTCCGGATATTTGGGGCCAGGGAAGGAGTCTCCCAAGACCAGGGGAAAGAGAGAGTTCACCCTCAGGAATAGTCAATAGGTGGGGAAACTTAAGCTATTGACTGACAGGAGTACTTATCTGGAATCTGTTCAATCTGTGATGAATGTAAATTGTGACTCTCAAGGACTTATATGAAATTTTGTTAAGTTTACAAAAAGAGATCAAGGTTTTAGATATATTAACATTGCTGTTGTTTGTAATCTGTATTGAAAGCCTTAATGTAGAAAAATCAGTTAACAAGTGTCTGTAAACACCTGGAATAGACTCAGGGTATTGAGTCATAGCAAAAGCTTGAGGAACCCTCCAAAAATTCTGTTTTTTAAAAATATTTATTTATTACTTCAGGTTACATCTCCATCACAATGTCCTCTTTCCACCTTTTAAAGGCGTGAACACTCTATCCTTGGTCCAGGAGAAACAGGGGATAGATGTATATTAGATTGAACAGAGATATTTTCAGTATACTGAGAAGCACCTTTAAGCCTGTGTTTAGAAAACAACCAAAGGAAATTTAAATTTTGAGCTTGTGACTATAATAGCAACAGTTCTTTACCAAGGCTAGATTAATAGCTTATCAGAGCTCCATTAATTTGTGTTAAAACTCTGAACCTTTCAAGTCTTAATATAACAATAGCATGGTAAGAGGGAAAGAAATATGAAACATTTTTATATACCTTAAGTTATTTTTCAGACATTTACAACTTGAATTTGCATACCTTAAATCACTTCCTCAGACCCTCATAATTTACTTAAGCTTTCATATACTTAGACCTTTACAATGTGCATTTATATACTTTAAATTACTTTCTTAGACCCTTATAACTTAAGCTTTTATATCCACAGAACTTTATAACTTGCACCCTAAATCATTTTCCTAGACCCTCATAATTTTTATAAATTCCAAATCATTTTTACTCAACTATTTACCATGGGACATAGGTGCTTGGTTACTGAGAGCAGTCATTAAAAATCAAGTTTTAAGATAAAGGAATAGCAAAAGTTACATTGAAACCTTTTATGTGAGTTTCTCTCTTTCAGTATGAAGCCTGAAAGCAAAGTGAACTGTATGTGCCTGCCTTTTGTAGCAGGAGACCAAGTAGCTGTAGAAAAAGCAAGGCCTGATTTTTATATATGAAATGGATAGCCAGGCATTGCAAGTGGAGAGCGGGGCTGGTACTGGGGGCTTGCTGCTGTTAAACTGATAAAGCTATGGCTAGCCATCAACATTGTCAGATATACGAGAAGGATAAATTAGAGAGAGCATGAAGTATAATCCAAATGGCCTCTATATCAATAAAATGAGAGAGATTTACCTGCTACATAGATGGTTAACCTATGCTACTCCATGGTGATCTGGATAGTTTCGTTAGGGGCAGAGGTAAGGGCAGTTCCAGTCTTTGGCTGGCACAGAGGACAGCATTAACTCTTTGGCTGCCACACCAGGCAGCATCAGCCTTTTGGCTGCCAGGCCCCAAAGGTCTGAGATACTTTACTCTGGACAAGGAACTTGAAAGACTGGTTTATCATGGTGAGGCAAAGGGGGGCAGTCAATTCTCTAGGGTCCTGCTTGTCCACAGTTAGGACAGGTTCCTGGCAGTGGGCAAGGCATAGGGCAATTTTTTGCCCAGTGATTATCATTACCAAAATCCAGGTAGAGTTGTCTGTGTCCCATTGTCATCTTTGGAGGAGACCTTAGGGCTGCTTGTAGAAGCTTTCAGTTTTGTTTTTCACAGGAAGATTTTCTATTGAACATTTTAAATTTCATATTCAGCATATCTCTGAGGAGTTTGAGGGTCATTATTTAATTTATTAAATGTACCTAACTAAAAATAGCCTCTTAATAAAATTTACTTGTTTTTAGTACTTGCTTAGGCTTAGCCTTGAAAATATACATAGAAGACTATATAGAAAGGGAAGTATATTTAAAATTACTATGTCAATGCAGAAGGATACACCACAAGAACTGGAACAGACTAGAAGTGCTGTAGACGAGGACCGGAAAAATGTATCTTCAAGCTGCTATCCTCCGCATCATGAAAGCTGGCAAAGTACTTCGGCACAATGCCCTCATTCAAGAGGACATCAGCAGTCAAGAGCCAGATTCAATCCCGGTATCAGCACGATTAAGGAGTGCATAGAAGTTCTGATAGACAAGCAGAACATCGAGCGCAGCCAAGCGTCTGGAGATGAATACAGCTACATCACGTGACACCTTCTCCTGGTGAGGGTGTGAGGTCATCACCATCACCATTTGGTGTGCTCCTATAGGACAAAGTAGGCCTGTGCCTCCATATGCTTGTCATTTGGCAGCCCGTTTTTCTGCTGTTTACAACATCACCAGTGCCATGTCATGAGCGTCAAAGAAAATGTCTAGAGATACTTCAAGCTCATGTCATTATGACATTTCTTAAAACTTTAAAAGAATGAGTGAAGTATTGCTGAAATGTGGAATTTGGTTGGGTACCATGCTTTCTCCCCTTCACATTTGCAGTTGATGTGCTTTTTAAAATGTATCTTAAAACACATAAAATAAAAACTTAATATTGTAATATGACAGATAACCTAATAATTGTATCTACATTAAAATGACAAACATGATGTTGCTGCTTGTCAAATAAAAAAAAGTAAATAGAAAAAAAGAAAGGGAGCTATAAATTAGGCTCGTTCTCCAAGTTTGTGGTGGCTGCAGTCTGGGCTCACTGGGGTCTATAAAGTCCACCATGAATTTGCTCCCTCTTGGAGCCTATCCCTGACTAGTGACCATTAATTTGTAGCAGCTATGATCTCGGGCTCCGTGGAGCCTATCAAGTCCACCTTGAATTTGTTCTCACTTGGGGCCCATCCCGGACCCCTGACCCTGAGTCTGGGGTCTCCCAGGGATCTTGCTGGGACCTCCAGATGTTATGGAGTTCGTGATCCTTAGGAAAAGACCATAGACTCAATCTGAATAGTAATTAGTTAAATTTATTAAAGCAGCTAGCAGGGCAACAATCTCTGAGCCAACAACAAATTTGAGATTGCTGTGCTAAGGGGTGGGGGTTAGGGAAGGATTTATAAAGCTGAAAAGCACAAGAAGACCTTGAGTGTCTTCACAAGAAAGCCAAGAGCTTTCTGATCTGAGTTCTGATCTGCCAAGATTAGGTAGTCAAGGTGACCTCAAAATAGTCCTTGACTGTCTGCATAAGCAGATTACAGATGCCAAAAAGCAGTTAGTCATATCATAACAAGTAGATGGTCACAGTTGTATATTTATGGGTCGGGGTCATTGAACTGGGGTTACTGGGAACTTATCTTCTAGGGACTGAAATCAGAGACTAATGGCTAGTGGGTACCAAGATGGATGCCTAGCATAAAACACAGTTTCTTTAGTCTCACACTACTACTTACTGTGTGTATGAGTGGAAAGGAAAAAAGTAGAGTAAGATGAATGATTGGTGTAGAAAAAAATTTAATTAAATTATTTACTTAGTATTTATATATTTAATTGGTTGGCAGTGTTAATCCTTAACTAGCCAGTATAAATGAGCACACAGACACCATGAGGATTTTAACAACCCTTGGCTTGAATTGAGCAATCTTGGCCCATCTAAGCTAGCTTTTAATTCTATTTCCCAAATATGACCCCATATATTATACATACTTCCCTTTGGACTGCTATTCTCCATGCTATGCTGATGTTCCAGGCCACGTGGAATAATATTCTTTCATCTACCTCATTAAGTGTCTCCTCCTTCCTGCTCTTGCTGCTTGTCTTGGAGACTTCTTCTACCCATCTACCTCTCTGCTTCAGAAGCCCCTACCTTAGTCCTGCCTACCTCTGTCTTTCCCCAATCTCAGGCCTCAGTATTTATTCAACCAATCAGGGACAATGATTAGAAAACATAATAACAGACAGCAAGCAGGACCAATTAATTAGCATTTAGAATGCATAACATCACCCCATCAGATTGGTATTGGGTTGATAAATAAAATGTAGGAGAGAAAACATAATTAGAAGGATGGGACAATAAAAAGAAGGCATGGAGATGAGGTAGTAGAGACTAAAAGTAGAATAAAAAGAGGTAAAGAAATACAATCAGACAATCAGAAACAGTTGTAAAAAGAAATATGGCTAATTGAACTATTTAACCAGCATTTATTATCAGTAATTGGTTTGGCAGTTGTTAATCTTTAAGCAGCCATTATAAATGAGCACACAGACACCATGTGGATTTTAACAAGCCTTGGCCTGAGTTGTGCAATCTTAGCCCATCTAAGCTAGCTCATAATTCTATTACCCAAATATGACCCCATATATACATACATCCCCTTGGACTGCCATTCTCCACGATATGCCAATGTTCCTGGCCATGTGGAATGAGGTTCTTTTCTCTAACCCATGGTGTGTGCCTCCTTCCTGCTGCTCCTGGCTGGAATGCCTTCTTCTGTCTAAAGTGCAGGCTTCCTGTTCTAATCTCAGGAAGTCCCACTTTTCTCTGTCTTTGCCCAATCTCAGGTCTCAGCATTTATTTTAACCAATCAGAGTCAATGTAAGTAACAGACAGCAAGCAGGAACAATTAATTAACATTTAGAATGCTTAACACTACCCCAACAAACAGTCCCAGTTCTCAGGAGGCACAGACATGGAAGTCCCACAAACCAGGCCAACCTACATTCTTTGGGAAAGCCTATAAAAAGGTAAAGGAAAATGATAGAGAAAAAATAAACAAGAGAAGATAGGGAAGATGGGGAGAGAGAATGAGAGAGAGAGAGAGAGAGAGAGAGAACAGTAGAGTAGGGCAACACTGTCAGGAAAAGCTGACATTGGGAATTGAACAAAGGAGGAACAAATGTGAAAGGTAAGGGGTGAACGTGGTTTAGAGTCTGAGAACAATCTTTACAGACACCCAAATGCCTGTCAAACCTCTTGGCAGTCTTTTGCCAGGCTGGGTCACAGATGTTGGTCCTGTCAATGAAGAGTCCATCATAGGTTGAGTTAAACGCGCTAATCATGCCTCTGTAAGGTCCTTCAGAAATCTGGTTGTAAATGGTGGACCTGCCCTTGGGTGTTCCTTCCCATGCCCAACATGTAGCTCAGAAACTGTGTCCATGTTCCCCTGAAGAGTCTGGCTCCTATCAAGCTCCTACCATGATAAATACTTGCAGGGCTGGCCTGAAGCTAAGAAGGAGTGGAAGCATGCCTAAAATCCTAGATTTTCTCATTCTGAGAGAGGCAGGAGTTTGGCTGCTCCCACTCCTTGCTCTGGCACCAACAAACTCAAGCAGTTAAGCTTCCCTGGGTGCAGATATGGCCTGGTACATACAGCAACTGAGAAGTTCATATGTCTCCAAGGCTATGAGGGCTGGTTGCTGTTTATCTGACCCCTGAAACATACTGGGCCGGACTTACTTTCTTTTCTATATGACCTGGGCCGGACTTACTTTCTTTTCTATATGACCTTATAAGGTTCCTTCCCCTGGCCCCTGCTGCTCCTGGGTATGCAAATGAAGCACCCTCAATGTTCTTGCCCCAACCAATAACATACCAGCACATGGACACAACTGGCCATTCTCTCTGGGGTATAAATGTCCCCTGCCCCCTCCTAATAAACGAGTTGTCCTACAACACAGTCTCCTGGGTGTTCTTTCCTGTTGTATTCACTATCCCTTAAGAACCCCCTCCGCAGTTTTGATTCAGTCTCCTTGCATTCTTCTGGCCATATTTTAGCATATGTTCTTGCGATACATACTTTGAATTTCATAAGCGTGTAGTTCACCAAGGGTCTGAGGGCACCAAACCACTAACTCATCAGCATTTTTTTAAATGGCATCTTGTGCCTGCTTTAATGTAGGGTAAAAAACAAAGGTATTTTTTTTCTTGAGCCTCTCCTCCCTCTGTTACTCCTATGTACAAATTTTGTCATCCTTTCTCCCACTACTTTCTATTTGAAATGTCTGTTACTGAGAGTACAGTCATTTTTCTGAGGCTGTTTGTCTTAGGCATGGCTCTGGTCACTTTCTCTGGCTGAGAAGGGAAAACTCCCCGACTGCTCCAATCTGTCCAAAGAGGACTCTGTAAGTTTAATATGTTATTACTGTGCCACAGACTCATCTGGTAAAGTAACCTTTGAAGCATTAAAAAAAATACCTTAGCCGGGCGGTGGTGGCGCACGCCTTTAATCCCAGCACTTGGGAGGCAGAGGCAGGCGGATCTTTGCGAGTTCGAGGCCAGCCTGGTCTACAAAGCGAGTCCAGGACAGCCAGAGCTGTTAAACAGAGAAACCCTGTCTCGAAAAACCAAAAAAAAAAAAAAAATAAAAATAAAAATAAAAAAAATAAATAAAAAAAATACCTTGAAGCCAATAACATCCCCTAAGAAAGCTTAGGTTCATTTCTGATTGTACCAGATACCACATTTGGTCAAATAGTCTGGCTTTTTGCTTGAAGATCCCATTGTGATGGGAAGAAGCAGTACAGCTAAACAATACAATCCCAGAGCCAGACATTCTGAAAAAGTTTCTAGAAAAGTCCTTTATTCACAGGTTTTGCATTCCTTATGTAGTTTTTTGATCATGCCTCATCTAGACTTTTGACATTCTCCCAAGTGACTGACACACCAACAATCTCTCTCCCCCAATTCATCATCAAGGTTTCATCATCTCCAGAGAGAGTCACCTGTCTAGTGCATAAATATTAACTCTATAATACACCACTATTCCAAATCTCAGTCACCCATTTAATACATTTATTTAGTGAATACATGTGTAGTGTATGCTGCGCCAGGCAATCTTCTGGACTTTAAAGAAAATTATTACTTGTTCAACTTCTCTTTTAACATTAACTTTAAAAACTAATCTAGATTAAATGGACAAGGATCACCAAAGTGTGACTCTCAATTTTTTTTGTTTTGTTTTTCTATTTTTCCTTTTTTTTTTTTTAGCACAGAAGAGGTCTCTTCAGTATGTGTTCCAGCTACAGAAGACTTTGAAACTCTAGTTTCCATCTTCAGTATACCTACAGAAACTATTTATAGATAAGTTTACCTAGTCTCCTAGCATTTCTCTGTACAGATTCATTACTAACTCCCACACACTGTTCTAAGGCCTTTACATAATTAACACATTTAACTATAACAAATTATTATATCTCCATTTTACATATGATGAAATTGAAGCTCAGAGAAATAGCACTTCTAAATATCTAGGTGGTGGAGCTTGATTTAAGCCAGAGAATCTCAGCTTTAAAACTTTTCCCTGTTAATTCACTAATATGAGCTGTCACAATTTTCTTTTTGAAGGCACTTAGTGCTATGAACTTTCCTTGTAGCACTGCTTTCATTGTGTCCCATAGGTTTGGGTATGTTGTGTCTTCATTGTCATTGGATTTTTTTAATAATTTATTTTTTATTTCTTCAAGTTACATCTCAATCACAATCCCCTCCCTACCCCCCCCTCCAGTCCCACCCTTCCACCCTCCTCCCCCTCAACCCCCCATCCTTTACCCTTTTTTTAGTTTAAGGTATTTCTTTTTCCCCCCAACAGCTCTCCCTTTCATTCCAACAAATGGTTCTTTCTCTTATAACTATAAATACAATACAAAACAACAGAAATAAATAGGCCACAATTATGAGAGTTATATGGCTTAGCACACATTCCCAATGTCCAGTCCATATGTATTTGGCACCTGACTTTAACATTCTACTATCTAACCATCTCCATGAGTTTAAAGTTCTATATCTAACTCGGCTTTCATACTAACTTGCCTCACAATTTTAAAAATATCTTCTTAGATCCAGAACACTTTCCATGAACGTGTAGGCTTTCTATTATTTCTGTAGTTATTGCAGTCCAGCTTTATTCCATGGTGGTCTGATAAAATGCAAGGGGTTATTTTAATTTTCTTTTATCTGTCAATTTTGGAGGAGGTTCCATGTGGTGCTGAAAAGAAGGTGTATCCTTTTGTGTTTGGGTGAAACGTTCTGTAGATGTCAGAAACAACAAAATCATGCAGTTTGCAGCCAAATGGATGGAATTAGAGAAGCTCATCTTGAGTGAGCTAACCCATACTGAGAAGGATGCACATGGCATCTATTTACTTATAATCGGATTTTAGCCATATAGTACAGGATAACTATATTACAGTCAATGCACCAAAGGGAACAGGAACATATAGACTTTGTTACCTGTCAATGAGACACTTTGCTCTAGTGGTGCTGCCTTGTAGGCCCCCAATGTATGAGGAGGCTCTGGGCCCTCATATGACTGTTGAACCTGGGTGGGGGACTTAAATGTAGGGACACTCCACTCCAGAGGAGTGGGATGGGAGGGGTGGAAAGAGGGTACTGTGATGGAGATATAACCTGAAGTAATAAATAAACATGAAAAAAACTTTTTTCTAATGGATTCAAGATCCAAGCTCAAGCCTCTAGACTAAAGTCATGGTCGCCTACATTCAAATCAAGCTCAATTCTTACTTTTCCTTAAATGCTTTCACAGAAGCCATAAATTAAAATTTCCTCCTCTATTCTATCCTATCACTGAATGATCTCTACTTTATTACTGCCATCCTCCCTCCCTCCCTTCTGTCTTTTCCTTCATTATGAACTCATGAAGAATATCTCTGTATTAAGTGTATCTCAAACAGATTTGAGGCCCTCTGTTTCCCCGTCCTCTTAGTTGTTTAGAATGGACATGGTTTCTCTTTAAGATGCGCAGGCACATAAACAGTCTAGCTGCCCCTTGATGATAACCTATTTCTACTGTTGCCTCTGAAAGTCAGTCTCTTTTAATTATTTGTACTAAGTCCTCTATTATACCATTTGGATTACTTCTTCTCTGGCACTCACATCTAGATTATTTTTCTTAGTGCTTTTAAATGTCTCTATGTAAAACCAGACAGATTCAAACTGCATTTACATGCACAGAAACCTCCAGTAATATAAAATGCTTTATTTCATGTACCAAGGGTTGGTAAATTTTTTCTGTAGTGTTCAACATCAGATATCACAGATTTGTAGGCCATTTAGTCTCCATTGTAGCTATCTAACTCTTGTCATAAAACAAAAAACATCTGTAGGCAATAAGTAAATTAATGGGTATGGCTATGTCCCTTGAAATTTTATAAAATTGGCAATGAGGTAGATTTGGCTTGTTGGCTGTAGTTTTCTGGTCTACTCTTAATAGGCATAGTCTTCATTTAGTGAAACTATCTCTTTCCTCCTAGCTTCCTTGTATATGCCTGGTCCTAGCCATACTTCCTCTCTCCTCACACCTATAAACTAACTCTCATGGAAAGAAAATCTGCTTAGTTTAGTTCAGCAGTCCATCAGTCCTGCTCAGTTTTTAACTCTGAAATCTATAACCAAGAGTTCCATATTAAGATAAACTAAGAAAGGGTTACCAAAATTCTTGGTAGGTCACACAAGATACTTGCAATGAGACATGAAGACTACTAGTAGGAAGATATTTGCTTCCAACTGACAATAAAGGAGTTGGTAACAAGATAATATTTAACCATAGGCAAACAGGATTAAAAGTAACAATAATTATAGCCATAGGTAACACAGAAAAGAGAAACAATTGAAGAGAAATGGTCAAGTCAGAGAAATCTACTAGGAGATATTTCTTTTTACTTACCTGCATTCAAGGGCCATGGTCTCTTATGGGGTCGCACAATATAACATTCATAAGCTTGGGTCATGGAGTTAGCTGCCTAAGGTTTGAGTGTTGGCCCAGACATTTACTTTCTGTATGAATGTAAGCAAGTCAATGTCTTAGTTTTTCTATCTCAAAAATAATACTATAATCTGAGAGGCTTTTTTGACATTAGACAAACAG
The DNA here is from genome assembly GCA_907164525.1 of Lophiomys imhausi. Classification (NCBI taxonomy): domain Eukaryota; kingdom Metazoa; phylum Chordata; class Mammalia; order Rodentia; family Muridae; genus Lophiomys; species Lophiomys imhausi. Next base: position 2,637,865 of record CAJQZJ010000542.1, read on the forward strand.
TTCACACAAGGCACATTAAAATGGAGCCTAGCATATGGCAAGCAGTCCATACGTGTCAATTATTATTACTGTGGGAATCTGGTACATAGCCAGCATTAGCAGAAGTGTCAGGAGGTTACAAGTCTGAAGATTTTGACATGGCTAGTTCTGTCATTCTGTCTCAGGGCCTGCATTCCAGACTTTCCATCTGACACAAGATAGAGTATTTGCTAACAAATTTATTCAAAGGCGTACTGTGCTCCATTTTTATGCAATTTGCCTCTTATCTACAACACAGGCCATAAGAGTACTTTCGAATAAAAAAGCTTAGTAACAATGAACTTTCTTCTGTCAAATCAGTGTCTAATCCCTGCAAATTTGATCATGATGTCTAAAATTATCCAGGCTATACTAAACAGTTCCTGTTCTTAGTCTTTTCAGCCCACTTTTAGGTGCTTGCTATCTTTCAAGTTTTTTTTAACATTTTTTGTTTGTTTGTTTGTTTTTAAAGTTTTTTTAATTTTATATGCAGTGGTGTTTTATCTACATGTATGTCCATGTGAGGTTGTTGGATACCCTGGAACTTGAGTTACAGACAGTTGTGAGCTGCCATTTGGGTGCTGGGAATTGAACCTGAGTCCTCTGGAAGAGCAACCAGTGTTCTAAACCTCTGAGTCATCTCTCCGGTCCCTCAAGCTTTTTATAGTATAAAATATAGTATAAATTAAGGGATATATCAGTGGTTGCCAGAGCTTAAGGGGAGTGATTAGAGTGTAATTACAAAGTAGTAGGGTGAAGAAGTGGGTTTTTTGATATTATAAAAAGTTATTTATTATTTTAAAATTATGCGTGGGAGATATGTACATGTAGATATCCTCTGGGTTCAGAAGAGAACATTGAATCTCAAAGAGCAAGGGTTACAAGTAGTTGTTAGCCACCCAGTGTAGTGCTGGAAACCAAACTCAGGTCCTCTTGAAGACCATTAGGAGCTCTTGACCATTAAGCCATTTTTTCAATCCCTAGTTTTGCCTTTCTATTATTATTATTATTATTATTATTATTATTATTATTATTATTATTATTTTATTTGTTCAAGTTACATCTCAATCACAATCCCCTCCCTACTTCTCCTTTCATCCCACCCTCCGACCCTCTTCTGCCTCACTGCTCCCACCTGCTTCCTTTTTTTGTAAGTTTAAGGTATATCTTCCCCCCCCCAACAGCACCCCTTTCAGTCCAACAAATTGTTCTTTCTCTTATAACAACAAATACAATACAAAACAACAAAAATAATTAGGCCACAATTATGAGAATTATAAGGCTTAGCACACATTCCTAATGTTCAGTCCATACGTATTTGGCAACTGACTTTAACATTCTACTATCCAACCATCTCCATGAGTTTAAAGTTCTATATCCAACTCAGCTTCCATCCTAACTTGCATCACAATTTTAAAAACATCTTTTTAGATCCAGAACACCCTCTTGATTCCTAAACAACTCAAAATTTAACTATGAGACTCTAACTATCTAGTCTTCAACCACCTCATAGACCTGAGAAGGATAAATATATCTGATTATACCGGAAGTGCAGGGCCAGCAGCTTCCAAAACTAAGAAATGACATACCAATGGCTGCCTGGTCAGTTCCCAATTTCTCTCCATACATTACAGCACAAATCTTCAGCCATTTGGCCCAGTTTCTCTGACATACATTAATTGTAAAGCAGGAATTTTGAAGGAGTTGCCTGCCCTGTCTTGGCAGAGCTAGGCTGTCGACTTACCTGCTTCCAAGTTTTGTCCTTTTTGGACAGCAGTCTGTCTACAGTTGAAGCAAGGGGTTTTTCTTGCCAAGAGATAGGCTTGCCACTAATTCAATCATCTCCCACTGGAGATTCTTCGATGCTCATGGTTCTAGGGACAGAGACATCCAAAAGCATGGTACCCACATCTCGTGAAGACCTTTGTACCTTCCTAATATGTTTCCTAACATGTTGGAATAGTAAGACTCATGTAAAAGACATGCAAAAATTGAGACTGTGTGTATCCTTTTATTTTCAGGAGCTCACTCCTTCAATAACTAATCTACCCCTATGATGGTGGCATTAATCCATTCACTAGAACAGAGCCTCTTGGTTTACTCAGCTCTTAAAGGTCATACCTTTCAGCACTGTTAGAATGACAATTAAATTTCAATATGAGTTTTTGAGAGGAGTTCAAAGCACAGCATACAGTAATTGCATGTTTAGTTTTTAAAGAAACTTCCAAACTGTCAAGAAGAAGGCGGCTACAGGCCGTCAAAGGCCAGCCAAAAAAATAATAATATTGTAGGTTCATTTCAAAAGGAAAATTAATGAGTGCCAGAAAGAACTTGCCAGTGGAACAGAGAAGAACGTATCAAAACAAAAGCCTTATAGTTTTTCTTTCTTAAGCTGATCTATAGTCCAGAAAACAGAATAGTAGCATTCCATCACTGCCTTCTAAAAAGTGACTAGCAAAACATGAAATCTTACTATCCAATGGAGTGTTAGTCTGACAACTTTCAGCATTTGAGGTGGTCAGAATGATTTTAAAATTGGATTCTTCACTTAGGAGTGGAGGAAATGTAAAGGAAAATGCAAAGCAGAGTCTTAGAAGCAAAGACTTTCCAAATATACTAGGATAGTGCATATGGCTCTTGCACCAACCTCCATTCTCCAAGTACTGGCAGAGGTTCACGGGACATGGATGTGAAACCATGACACTGTGATAGCAAGGTTTCTAGTACATTCAAATAACTCTATGATAATTATTTGAGCCACCTGCAATAGTAAAGGGGAAATGGTGGTTAAGTGGATAAAGTTCCAGAGCAGAGAATCTGAGGTATCTAATAGATAAGCATGGGCACTAACAGTCAAGAGCTGATATACCTAACATATAAAGAACTCCTACAAACTGAGCAAACAAATATCCCAATAGGCTAGTTAAGGAAAGATATCAAGAAACAATCCACAAAAGCCTATCCTTGAGCATGAAAAGATGTACAAACACACTCAAAATTTTGAAAATGCAAAGTGAAAAAAAATGTACAGAGACACTATTTCTCACCTATCAGACTGGCAACAAAATTATGTCACCACATTCGAAGGCTCTGAGGAAAGAGGTGCTCTCATACACTGATGGTGGCAAGGCAAACTGTCACACTTCTTCTGGTAGTAAATTGAAAAAAAAAACCTAATAAACTCATACATACCTTTACTTCTTAGAAAGTAACAGCTTTATAGGGATATGATTCGTATACCATACAATTTGCCCATTTCAATGTTATTTGGTAAATTCAGAGTAGCTTACCCATCACTACAATCAAGTTTAGAACATTTTCATTGTACCTCCCCTAGTATCTCCATGCATATTAATGGTTTCTCACAGTCCTTCTTATAATTCTGCCAAGTCTTAGCCTTAGAAAACTACTAACATCTATTTTTGGTCTCTCAGTAGAAAAGAGGCATATGATTGAACATTCAAAGAAATCATGAAAAGGATGCAGGGACTGTACAGGTTGTGAAATTGAGGAACCAAGCTATATTTAACTAAATTCCCTATGGAAAAGAAGCTCTAATTGACATCTGAGTTAATAGTAAATCACGCTCTTGATTTTAGGCCAATTACAGCAACTACTGCCTCTCCATCAACCTAGAGAAATTTGATTTTTAAGAGCCTGAAATAATAGTCCTTAAGTTGTTTGTTGAGCAATATGATTGCACAGAAAGTCTCAAAAATTACTCAGAAATATACTGAGAATTCCTTAAAATAACCAAGGAAGTTGAGAACTCTGGAGTAGCTGGTTGTTGCTGATAGTTTCATCAGCATCATTTCCTAATGACCTTGTCATAAACTGTTCAGGGAAGGTAAGAGCTACAGAACTGAAAACTTCTAGTATTGGCCTACCCAGATCCAACCTTTTGCTTCAGCTAACTCCTCCCTCTGTCCTTGACTCTCTTTTTGTGCCCTCAGAATAAAGTTATCCTTTCAAATAAAATGCAACTCTACCACATTGCAAAATTCCATTATTTACATACTATGTTGGGAACTATATACTTCTGTGAGAGCACAGAAAATTATGACATGTCTTCCCCATGTCCAATCTGAGCATATACGTGTGTGTGTGTGTGTATACATATATACACACCAAGAAAGATATATACTGAAATATCTCTCTCTTTTGCTTTACTTTATCTTGTAAAATGTTTTAGTCTATGGTTATTGTGCAATTATATTGTAATCTCAAAAATATTTTTTAAAAAAGCCAATGAGTATATATCGCCTACCTCTCTGACATATATGCACTATGTTCCTAATTCTCAAAAAAGCTGGTCATGGCTAAAGGCAACTACTAAATGTGACAAAAAGAAACTCATTTTCAAGGCATGTATATATTTCCTTGAAGGGTTCTTAAGCCTCATAGGTCTAACAACCATATAACATTTTAGGATATCAGAAAAACTCAGAGTATGCCAAATGAGGTAGCTTTCCTTTTAAAATAATATAATGTTTCATTTTCCTGTAATCTTGGAGTTGGGCCCTAACTATTTAGAAGTAACAGAAGAATCTTATCACAAGAGATTCTGGGAACAACCTTATCATCAATATTAGTTCTAAGACAGAGGAAGAATGTGCATCTTAAAGAGTTAATATAGCAGACCTGGGATTGTTATCCTTAGAAGGGCATGCTTATAAAGTTGGCTGACATCTTAAGAACTTGGCTTTTGGAATACTCCCAGTCAACAGCTGACTGATTAGAGGAGCACACTGCGCATAGACTATCTGCACAAGCAATGTGGTTTATGCTGAACACCTGTCTTCCTTCTGGGAGTCTGGCATTTTGATATGAACTAGGCAGAGAATTTATGTAATTAGTCACTAATAAAAATCTGGGGTGCTGAGTTTCTAATAGGTTTCCCTGGTAGAAAACATTTTGCATGTGTTGCTGTATTTTCACTGCTGGAGGAATGTGTACTTTGCATAATCCTTCATAAAGAGAAAGAAGCACACAAAGACTTTACAGGGAGTTCTCCAGAATCTAGCTGTGTTTTATTTCCCCTAAGATCCAGCTTCACTAAGCCATTACAATAACTTTTATCCAGCAATAAAATGGTATGCTGAGTCCTGTGAGTCTAGCAAATCACCAAACCTATGGGTCATCTTGGGGAATAGCTGACATGAGAAACATATTCACCTAGTCACTAACAGCTAAACCCATTATTCAATGAGTATTCTATGATGTGGACAGAGTATCCCAAACTTTGAGAATGTGGTTCTGGCATACTACCTTAAACAACCACCATAGTCTGGTCAAAACTCTGAAACTGGCTGGTAAGTGCAAAATTATGCAACAAATGTATATTGAGTCTATATTATATGTCAGCAGTGATAGTTTCAGAAAGACAATCATGAAAGTCTCAAACTATTATTCATCCTATCCTAACCACTAAATTCTATATGAAATTTTATTTCATTGTACTTCATGAAAAAAAAACATTTCATTGGATTTTCTTTATTAAAAATATAACACTATATTGGGAGTAGTACAATTCTCATTAAGTTGATCTGTTTTGGTCAAGGGATGTACCTCAGTGGTAGAGTACATATCTACCACGTGGCAAGAGCTGGTTACAAACCTCAGCACTGAAGAAGTAATGTCTGCCCCTTTTGTGGACTTTCACAACTAGTACTGTCACTTACTAGCCATCAAAGTAGTATTCTATTTCTATTAACATAAGCTAAATTTGATCTATTTTTAAAATTCTGATTCTGAAAAGCACTATTCAGAGCCCTCTGTAGTCTGCCTATGTGCAGTCCTATACATGTGAACCAACAGGAAAAGCAAAAATGTGCTTTAAGTTCTGGGAGCTCATCTGCAGTGTTATAAGTCCTTAAACAAAATGGCTAGCTCTACATTTCCACACTGGTTTTCTTTACATTAATGTACTACCTTAGTTACCCAAATAGTAATTCAGAATAACAGCTTTTATTTCGATAATTTCCTCATATTAGTAAGAAATTCTAGAGTACTGACAGGACCCACAGTACTCAGAAAATATACATTCAGTCCAGTCAACAAGATCTATAAAACAGTTTGCTGAATAGTTCCAGGGGAGATATAAATGTAATATACTGTCTTCTCTCTTTCAGACACATCACCATTATATAACCATGCCAACAATGTCTGTGACCACTGAAGGCCGTGACATCCTTCTGAGTTCCAATTGCTTCCCACTCAAACAGTTTTAATATATCTTCTAGTATATTAATCAAAGTCACCCTATATCTCTCCATCTGCCTGGGAAACTTTATATGAGGAGCCAAGATACACAGTGAGAGAATTATGAGATTTCTACTTATACTAATGAGTTGTAATACTTGGTGAAAATTGGTAACTATTAACTAGAAGAGCCATTATGGTAGTTTTCCTGACACTATAAAATACAGAATATGTCAGAATTTTCCCTCAGGTAAATCCAACAGCATTGTGCCTCTAATCCAGAAAAATGTCTGTTCTCCCCTTGCTCTGCAAGTCCATCTGGCCTATCTAAGAATTACATAAAACAAAGTTGCAAACAATAGCCAGTATTCTAATAATTATCTCTAACTGGCCTCACTACTTTTCATAGAATACTCTCATTCTCGTATTCTTTCCCTCCATACCAAATGATCATTCCAGTTGCTGCTGATATTGATTCTAATTCATTTGCATTTGTCCTTTCTTCCATCCTTTTTTTGTTAATTTTATTCTCCCCCTTTTAAATTATTTACTTTACATCCCAATCGCAGTTTCCCCTCCCTTCTCTCTTCCCAGTCTCTCCTTCTCACCTCCCCTTCCTCTTTCCACCCATACCTCCTCCTCTTCTCCTCAGAAAAGGGGTGGCCTCCAATGGATATCAACCAGCCTTGGCATATCAAGTTGCAGTAAGACTAGGCACATCTCCTATTTGGACTAGACAAGGCAGCTCAATTAGGGGAAAGGGATCCAAAGGCAGGCAGTGTAATCAGAGACAGCCCCTGCTCCCACTTTAGGAGTCCCACATGAAGACCCAGCTGCACAACTGTTACATCTATGCAGAGGGCCTAGGTCCATCCTACACATGCTCTCTGGTTGGCAGTTCAGTCTCTATGAGCCCCATGTGCCCAGGTTAGTTGATTTTGTAGGTTTTCTTATGGTGTCCTTTACCCTTTTAAATCCTTTACTCCTTCTTTCTTCTCTTCCACAAGATTTCCCAATGTTTGGCTGTGGGTCTCTGCATCAGTTTCCATCAGTTGCTGGATGAAGCCTCTCTGATGACAGCCATGTTAGGCAAGTAGAGCAGAGTATCATTAATAGTGTCAGGGGTGGGCTCTCTCTCATGGGATGGGTCTCAAGCTGGGCAGACAGGTTGATCAATGGAATCAAATCAAGGACCCAGAAGTAAACCCACGCACCTATGGACACTTGATTTTAGACAAAGAAGCCAAAACTATGCAATAGAAAAAGAAAACATCTTCAACAAATGGTTCTGGGATAGCTGGATGTCTACATGTAGAAGGATTTGATTAGATCCATATCTATCACCCTTCACAAAACTCAAGTCCAAGTGGATCAAAGTCCTCAACATAAAACCAGATACACTAAATCTAACAGAAGAGAAAGTGGGGAATAACCTTGAATGCATTGGCACAAGAGACAAGTTCCTGAAAAGAACACCAACAGCTCAGCAACAGCACTAACATCAATGATTAATAAATGGGACCCCATGAAACGGGAAAGCTTCTGTCAGGCAAAGGATACCATCAAAAGGACAAAACAGTAGTCTACAGAATGGGAAAAAAATCTTCACCAACACCACATTAGACAGAGGGTTGATATCCAAAATATATAAAGAACTCAAGAAACTAGTTATCAACAAATAATAGACAACCCAAATTTAAATATAGGATAAAGATCTAAACAGAGAATTCTCAACAGAGGACTCTCTAATGGCCAAGAAGTACTTAAGGAAATGTTCAATATCCTTACTTATCAGAGAAATGCAAATCAAAATGACTCTGAGATTCCATTTTACACCTGTCAGAATGGCCAAGACCAAAAACTCAAGTAACAGCTCATGCTGGCAAGGGAAACACTCCTCCATTGCTGGTGGGAGTACAAACTTGTACAACCACTTCACAAATCAATCTGGCCCTTTCTCAAAAAATTGGGAATAGATCTACCTCAAGACCCAGCTACACCACTCCTGGAAATACCCCCAAAAGATGCTCTACCAAACCCACAAGGATATTGTTCAACTATGTTCATAGAAGATTTATTTGTAATATTTAGAAACTGGAAACAACCTAGATGTCCCTCAATTGAAGAATGAATAAAGAAAATGTGGGACATTTACACAATGGAATATTACTCAGCTATTAAAAACAATGATATTATGAAAAATTTCAGGCAAATGGATAGAACTAGAAAAGATCATCCTGAGTGAAGTAGGCCAGAGCCAGAAAGACAAACATGGTATATACCCACTTATAAGTGGATATTAGCCATAAAGTACAGGACAACAATCCTACAAACCACAGACCCGAAGAAGCCAAGTAACAAGGAGGGCCCAACGGGGGATGCTGGAATCTCACTCAGAAGGGAAAATAAAATAGTCATCTGGGAAGGATAAGAGGGAGGAGACTGGGTGGGGAGGGCATGGAGATGGCATCAGGAGGGATGAAGTGTGGGGAGGACGGAGGGAGAGAGTACTAGGAGAGACATCTAGATTGGGGGGGGCAGCTTTGTAACAAACTAGAAATTAGGACAATGGAAACTCCCAAGAATCTATGAGGGTGACCCTAGCTGAGACTCCTAGCAATGGGCGACATGGAGCCTGAATTGGCCATCTTCTGTAACCAGACAAGATTTCCAATGGAGGAATTGGAATACTACCCCAACCACAAAATTTTTGACCTATAATTTGTCCTGCCTACAAGATGTGCAGGGATAAAAATGGGGCAGAATTTGAGGGAAGGGCCAACACATCACTCACTGGTCCAGCTTTCTCACATCTTTTGATCTCCCTAGCTCTGAGTCTCAGATTCAAAGTCCTGCCCCTAGACCTCTTTTAACTTGGAGTAACATTCACTAAATTTCTCCTATTTCTTATCCATTATTTTTTCCTACATTTGTGGCACATCATGTTCTCAAGTTCCTGCACCCCAAGGCCCCAAGGTACATTGGATGAGAATTTTGCTCCCATCTCGAGCACAACATAATCAAGTAGGATTTACCCCTGGGATCCAAGAATGGTTTGATATAGTTCAATAAATATGGCACACTGAATTAACAATAAGGATAAAAATAATATAATAATCTCAATAAATGTACAAAATGTTTTCATATATATAGCATCTGTTCATAATAAAAACACAAAAACTCAACAAATTAGCTATAGCAAAAAAATATGCCTCCATATAAGAAAGGCTCTGTGTAACCTGAAGTAATAAATAAATATTTTTTAAAAAGACATCTAAAAAAAAAGAAAAGAAAAAAGAAAGGCTCCACTTGTCCCTTCTTAATTAACACCATACTTAAGGGTATAAAAGCTAAAGTTTTTTCCTCTAAGACCAAAAATAAGACAAGGATTCTCATTCTCATCAATTCTGTTCTATATAGTACTAAGAGTTACAGCCAAATCCTGTAGGCAAGAACTAGTGATAAAAGGCATTCAAAAGCAATAAAATCCTGTTTTCAGCTACCAAATTTTATGTTAAAAACCTCAAAAGAATGTGCTCAAAATTGTTGTGGTCTCCATAATTCCAGCACTTGTGAGTTTGAAGGAGGACTGCCTTGAATTCAAAGCCATTGTAGGTTATATAGTGAGTACCAGGTCAGGTAGGCCTATAGAACCTGTGAAAGAATAAATAAATAGATGTATATATGCAAATAAATAAATGATTATTGGGTGTTTGTCTGGTTCTGCTATGTATTCAAATGCTAAATACTGCCCCCCCCAAGATCTGGTTGCACGACAGAGCACATTCTCACATACACCAAGTGATGCTGTGTAAACCTTGGCCCCCAATTATCTCTGATTGGTTAATAAAAGTTGCTGACAGTGTATAGATGGGCAGAAGAGAGGTAGGAGGAGCTGAGGTTCCCAGGCCTGGGGTCTCATAGGGACGTGGAAAGAGGAGGAGACAGACAGAAAGAGATAGAGAAGAAGAGGAAGGAGCTCGCCATTAGACAGGATGGACCAGGAACGCATGGCCAAGAGGATTTTGTCCTGAGGACAGGCTGATGGAGCAGAAATCATCCAGGAGTCATGAAATTGGCAAGTAATGGGTATTTATGTGGGTTTTAAAGGTGATAGGATTAGAATGGCTAAGAACCTGTGAGCATAGGGAATACAGCTTATTAATAAAATATAGTATTTCTGTGTCATTTACTCAGGAATTAAATGGTCTAATGGGGCATAACAAACCGCTTGAATCAAAATTGCAACTACAATGGATAAAAATCTAATTATGTAAAATTTCAGGATATGAATTCAACATAAAATCAATTGTATGTTTATATACTAGCAATGAACTAGCTAAAACAGAAACTAATCCCCTTAATAATAACATGAAAATAAAATATCTAAGAATAACCAAGGACATGAAAAACTTAACAGAAACTGAGAAAGAAATTAAACAAATAAATAATTGCATATTTGTGTCAGAATCATAAAAATCAATATTGTTAAAACAGCCTCAGAAGATCCATAGCTTCAATATAGCCTCTACAAAATCGCCAATTTCTATTTACATTCTGAAAAAGTATCCCTTATAAACACAGATAAATGTAACACTTACTTCTCTTCACAGAAGCTTCTTTTTACCATAGAGAGACACCATTACAAAACCCACGACTGATCAAATGCAGAGAGCAGACCATGGGTCGCCTAACCAAAGTTGATATATGTACAATATAACCCTTACACTTAAGGCTCAGGGAACATTGTGGAAGAACTGGAAGAAAGAATGCAAGAGCCAGAAGACCAGGATATCTGCTGCAAGATAGTGTCTTCTAGGCATGACAGGGAAACTGTACCCATGGAATCTCAACAGTATGGTTACCTAAATAAGACACGCAAAATGACAATACCAGTTGACATTCCAACACATTTGTGAAGGATTTCAAGAGCCCCACCCCTACATAAACATGGCTGCTGAGAGAGAGAAAATCAGTCTTATCCAGGGAAGAGGCCCCTGATAGGTTATGCAATCCCAACTGGTCACCCTTAAACGCATACTTACATGAACACATGCATGATATAGCACACACACATTCAGAGGACAATTTGTGGAAGGCAGTCCTCTCCTTCTACCCTAACAAAAATAATTATAGAGGTCATGAATTTGAGAGGTACTGTAGAGGCATGCAAGTAAAGTAGGAGGGGTAGAAATTATGTGAGAATAGTAAACATGTATGAAATTCTCCAAAATTAAAAAACCCAAAACTGCTCCAGTGCCATGCCTGCCCACTGCTATGCACCCTGCACTTATGGCCATGGATTAACTCTCTGAAAGTGTAAGGAAGCCCCAAATTAAATCCTTTGTTTTTTTTTAAAAATTAAAGACATGATGTTGGAAAGTGACATGTTGGGGAAATACGAGGGAGTTGGAGGGGAAGTAGGGTGTAGATAAGATCATAGTTCATTGTACATATGCATAAAATTTTCAAAATAAAAATTTTTAAACAAAAAATTACCAATGCAGAATAAAAATGCCAAACCAAAATTTAGATAGAAGCACAAGACTCAAAATAACCAAAACAATACTGAAAAAAAATCAGGAAAAAAATTATGACCACATACTTTCTAGTTTCAGATTATGTTGCAAAACTACAAGAATCTAAACAGCCATGCAGACCAATGGAACAAGAAAGAAGTCAGAACAAACTAATGTATATATAATAACTAATCTTCCAAAAGGATGTTAAAAGTACATAATATGGAAAGGAGAGTCCCTTCCATAAATCATATCGAATATCTACATGCATGAACCAGGAAACTCATTTAAACTATTCACAAGTTTCAGGGAAAAAATAAACTATTTACAAGACTCAAATGAAGAGCAACACAAGCTCCACCATAATGTAACTACACAATTCCTAGAAAAGGCTCGTCGGTACCTGGCCTTACATTCATGTTTTGCATAGAACTTCAAAAGTATAGGGAACACCAGGGAAATAAATTAGTGCAATTGCACCAAACTAAAACTGTTCTGAGTAAGAAAGGAAATGGGGCTGCAGAGATGGCTCAGTGCATAAAGGCACTAACTGCCAAGCCTGGCAGAGGGAGAAAATGGAATCTGGCAAGTTGTCTTTTGACCTGTACATGTGTGCACATGCGCGCACGTGTACACACACACACACACACACACACACACACACGTGTAAGCAAATAAATAAATGTGAAAAAGAAATCAATATAATGGAAAAGCAACCTACAGAAAGAGAAAAAATTTGGAAAATATTCATCTGATAGAGCATTATTTCCCAAATAATAAAAGTTGTTACAATTACTAAATTATAAATTGTTATATTTTAAAATGGCAAAGAACTTGAGTAGAATCTATTTTCCCAAAGAAAACATACAAATGAAGGGTGGAGAGATGGCTCAGTGATTAAGCATACACACTGCTCTTGCCCAGGACCTGAGTTCAGTTCCCATCACAACAGGTTAGACAGCTCACAAGCACCTGGAACTCCAGATCTAGAGGATTCAACATCCTCACCTGGCCTTTGTCCACAGCTGTAGTCACGTGCACCCCCAGGCCCCAAACACATACAACTAATTTAAAATAAAACTAATCTTTTAAAAGCATACAAATGACCAATGGGGACACACAAAGGTTCTCTGTATCACTAATAATCATGAAAATGCAACCCAAAACCATAATGATATATTACCTCATTCTTGTTAGGATGGCTGGTATTAAAAAAAAGGGAATAGGAAAATTTGGCAAGGATGTAGAAAAAGAGGAAACTTGGAGGCAAACAACATGGAAATTCACCAAAAATATTTGGAAATTGAACTACAATATGATTCAGATATCCCTCTTCTACAGATAGATCCAAAGACAATGAAATCAGCACATCACAGAGCTACCTGCATTCTCTGCACTGCTCATTATTGCTAATAGCCAAGAGAGAAATAATGCAAATGTCTATGATAGGCAAATAAAGAAAATGTAGTATATGCATTCTAACCATTCTACATTCCAGGCACAAGTGACCAAGAAACATTTTTCTTTCTATATCTAGCTTAATTACTTAGGATTCATCTGTGTTGTACTCAGACTGGATTTTCTACTTTTTTTACAAAAGCAAAGTAGAACAGGTTTTTGCCTCTGGAAGAAAAGAGAAATGGGGAATTGTTGATCAAAGTGCACAAAATTTTTACTCATCCAAAATGAATAACTTCTGTAAATCTAATAGATATTTTAAGTAGTATTCTATTGCATATTTGAAATTTGCTAAGAAGGTAAATCTCAGTGTTCTTATCACAAAGAAATGGGTAACACTTGAGATGATTGATTTGTTATTTAGTTTGACTGTGGTGGCCATTTCACAATGTCATATTCGGGATGAATATCATTAATCCAAAATCCAAACTCTGACACATTCCAAATAGTGACATTCCACCATTAGGTAAATATTCCAAAAGCTGACAAAACTGGATATAATGGACAACAGACAACTTCATTCATCTCAAATTCATATAGAACACTCACCAAGATAAAACACATTCTGGATTATAAAACATACCTTAAAACTTAAAAAATCCCCTAGAAATCACATAAAATATGTGCTTAGATCACAGTGGAATAAGTTAGAAGTCAATAATGCAAAATATGTGTGCCACGTGTCCATAATCTTAGCTATTCAGGAGGCTTAGGCAGGAGGATCACTTAAGCCCATGTGGTTAATACAGCATCAAACTGTGTCTTAAAAAATAAGATATTAAGGTACAGTGGATTGTAAAATCTCAGAATATGTGAAGATTAAATAATACCCTTATCAAAGAAGTCACAAATTAGTTAAAATTTTTTGAATCAAATGGAAATGAAAGCATATCTCATCAAAATCTGTGAGATTGAGAAAACCAATATTTAAATAAAAATCCATACCACTGAATGCACATAATAGAAAATTAAACAAATCTAAAATTAGCATGTACAGGCTACAAAAAAGTAAGGCAAATTAAATTCAGACCAAGTAGAAGAAAAGACATAGTAAATATTAACACAGAAGTCAGTGAAACTGAAAGCAAGAATTGAATAGAAAATTTAACAAAACCATAAGCCATTTTAACACAATAATTAAGAACACAAATTGATACTACTAGTAGACATTAAAGGGATAATAAAGAATTATATATGGTCCCAAATTTGAGAACATAGGTGATATGGCATATGTCCTAGTTACTTTTCCTTTTGCTTGATGAAGTGCCCTGATGAAAGCAGCTTAATGGAGAATTTATTTTGCTCATCATTCGAAGGTACAGTCCAAGACAGTGGGAAAGGCATGGTGACAGAAGCTTGAGGTGGCTGTTCATGTTCCATCTGCTGTCATGAAGAAGAGAGCCATGAATGCTCATGATCAGCTCTCTTCCTGCTTTTAGTCCAGTGTCTGGAATGGTGCTGCCCATAGTAGGTGGATTTTCCCATCTCAATGTATCTAACCAAGATAATACCTCACAAGTGTGCTCAGAGGCTTGTCTCCTAGATAATTCTAGATCCTGTCAAGTTGATTTTTAGCAATTACATAGACAAATTTTTTGAAGGATACGACCTGTCAAAATTCTCACAAGAATAATTTAAGTAGATCTATATTAATTGAAGAAATTCAATAAAAATTTGATAACCTTACAAAAAAAGCACCACCAGGAGCAGGTGAGTCCACTGCTAAATTCTACAAAATATTTAAGGATGGCATGTAGTAATTCTCTATGATCTTTTTCAAATGTAGAAATAATAATTCCTAATTCATTGCACGAGGCTACCAGCAATACTACAATCAGAAAAGGACATTGTGAGAAAAAACTATAGAATAAAGTCTCTCCTAAATCTAGATATAAAAATCCTTTGCAAAATATTACCATGTGAACTTAATAATGTATAAAAATAATTACACATCTCAATAGCATGAGATCATTCTGATATGGAAGGCTGAGAAACATTTGACTAACAACTAAATTAATCCAGCAAATTGATAGGCTGAGGGAAAATGGCACAATTATATCAACAGATGAAGAAAATACATTTGATAAAAAATTCAATACCTATTTATTATGGGGAAAATACAGAATGTAGGAATAGAGAACTTCCTTAATTTGATAAGAATATCTACTACAAAATCTACACATAACACTATATAATGAACTAAAATCTTTTCCACTAAGATCAACAATACAAAAGAAATTAAAATACTGTATACTAACTGAGAATGATAAAAAGAACTGCCCTTCTTTAAGGACATATAAAGATGACATAATTATCTACAAAGAATATCTGAAAGAATCAGAAAATATTAGAATAAGCAATTATTGCAAAGCCAACGGATTCAAGGTTAATACATGAAAGTCAAATTAAAAACACAATACTGTATACATTAGTATTTCCCAAAATGAAATATTTAAGTATACCTGTAACAAAATGTATACATGCTCTACATGAAGAAAACCCAAAAACTGATGAAAAATGCAAATTAGAACGAAATAAATGGAGAGGTATCACCATCTCCATATAGAAGACTGAATCACTAAGATGTCAGTTCTTGCCAATTAAATCTATATAGTCAATGTGTTCACAATCAAAATTTCAGAAAATTATTGATAGATCAAAAAAGAAGTTATTAAGCCAATACAATATTGAAGGAGAAGAAGCACATGGGAAGAATGACACTATTTAGCATCAAGACTTTCTATGAAGCTACAGTAATCAAGGTGGTGGTATTGATCAAAGAGCCAGAAAAATTGAACAGAACAGAGGATTCAAATATAGGCTCACATAAATATTGTCAACTGATCTTAGACCAAGGAGTAAATACAATACAATGGAGAAAAGATTGTCTTTTTAACAAATGGAGCTAGAACAACAGGAAACCAATATGCATAAAAATGATTCTAGGCATAAATCTCAGATTTCATAAAATATCAATGTTTATTGCACCAGTAGTCACAATAGCTAAGTTATGAAGCCAATCTCAGTGTCTGTAAACAGAGGATTGTATAAAGTGTGGTACATACACAATGGAATTTTAATTGGGTATAAAAAGGAATAAAGTTTTGCCTTTTTCAAGAAAATGGATGCTATTAAAGATACTAAAATTAAGTAAATTTAGTCAGTCTCAAAAAGACATATACCATGTTTTTTTTCTTATTTGTAAAGTTTAAATACACAAAGATACATAAAATCATGTGTGAATATATGACATGCAAATAGATGCAAATATATATAATGGAATGAAGGAAATAATGAAAGAAATGAAAAGTGATAAAAGGGAGGGTTACAGGGCGATGAAGAGAAATATGTGAAAAGTTATATACTTATATGGAAATGTCCTTATTAAATCCTCCAAATAAATAAGGAAATAAATATACTAGGGAACTCAATAAAAAGGTTCATAAATGAAAATGCCATAGTAGTCCAAACCAATACACACACACACACACACACACACACACACACACACACACACACAC
>CAJQZJ010000542.1:2654591-2672343 GCA_907164525.1 Lophiomys imhausi
ACACACACACACACACACACACACACACACACACACGGCATGAAAGTAGAAAAGAGTCTAGGAGAAAAGAGTAAACTAGTAGAGGAAGAAAGGGGAATTAAAGTGAAGATATCTGAGGAAGTTAATATAGTCAAAGTACATTATGTACTTCAAAGAAACGGTCTCTATGAAACATAACAGTATGCCCCAATAGTATATGTCAATAAATGCAGTGGGAGCTGGGAGATGGCTTAGCAGGTAAAAGCACCTGCAGCCAAGCTGACGACCTGAGTTTGCTTTTTAGGACCCACAAGAGAAAGTGGGGGAAAAGCCTCAAACTCATCGGCACAGGTGACAACTTCCTGAACAGAACACCAACAGCTCAGACCCTAACACCAACAATCAATAAATGGGACCTCACGAAACTGAAAAGTTTCTGTAAGGCAAAGGACACTGTCATTACAACAAAACAGCAATCAACAGACTGAGAAAATATCTTCACCAATCCCCATCCGACAGAGGGCTAATATCCAAAATTTATAAAGAACTGAAGAAATTAAACATCAACAAAACAAGTAACCAAACCAAAATATGGGGAACAGAGCTAAACCGAGAATTCATGAAAGAGGAGTTTAGAATGGCAGAGAGACACTTGAAGAAATGCTCAACATCCTTAATCAGAGAAATGCAACTCAAGACAACTCTGAGATTCCATCTCATTCCTGTCAGAATGGCTAAGATAAAAAAAAAAAACTCAAAAGACAGCACATGTTGACAAAGTTGCAGAAAAAGGGGAACACTCCCATTGCTGGTGGGAATGCAAACTTGTACAACCACTATGGAAATCAGTCTGGCGATATCTTAGAAAACTTGGAATAGCTCTACCTCAAGACCCAGCCATACCACTCCTGGGCATATATCTAAAAGATTCCTCACCAACCCACATGGACATTTCCACAACTATGTTCACAGTAGCTTTATTTGTAATAGCTAGAAACTGGAAACAACCCAGATGTCCTTCAACCGAAGAATGGATAAAAAAACTTTACACAATAGAATACTACTCAGCTATCAGAAACAAGGAAATCATGCAACTTGCAACCAAATGGATGGAACTAGAAAAGCTCATCAGGAGTGAGCTAACTCAGACTCAGAAAGATACACATGGCATATATTCACTTATAACTGGATTTTAGCCAAATAGTACAGGATAGCCATTCTACAATCAATAGACCCCAAAGAGCAGGAACAGGGAACTTGGTTACCTGTTAGTGGGACACTCCACCCTAGTGGAACTGCCATGTATGCCTCCTGTGCAACAGGAATCTGTTAGACCTCATGTGACTAAAGAACTGAGGGGGGCTGATACATGGAGGCACCCCACAGAGGAGGGATGGGATGGGTGGGAGAGGCGGTAAGAGGGTGGGAGGGTGGGACTGGGAGGGGGAGGAGGATGGGGGCAGTAATGGAAACGTAACTAGAAGTAATAAATAAATATTTTTAAAAAGAGAGTGAGAAAAAAATTAAAAAAGAGAGTGAGAAATGACTTCCTATGTTGTTCTCTCTGACCTCCACACATATGCTGTATGACATATACACATGCACACATGTGCACACAAACATGCATGCATGCACATGCACACTCATACACACACTAAATAAATGTAACTTTGAAAAAAAATTGTTTTTTGAGGAAGGAAGTCTCAGGTAGCCCAGCCTGAGTCTGGTCTATATCTAGCCATGCAGCTGAGGATTGCCTTGAATTCCTGGGCCTCCTGTCAAGTGCTAGGATTACACCCATGTCCCACCATGATCAGCAACCAATTAGAAAAATAAAACAGAAGAGGGAGCCACTAGAAAACGATTATGTCCTTGTGAATGGGATTGTGTGTCAAAGTAAGAAAGACCCCCCCTCAGGAATTCCCAGGGTATTTCATGTGAAGGCACAATGAAAAGGGGTCTCTATAAACTGGAAACAGGCCCCCATGAGACACTAAATTGGCTGGCATCTTGATCTCTAGGACTTCTCAGCCACCACTAAGCTTTAAGGCTCAGTCAAAAAAAGGAAAGTAAACAAACAATAAAACAAGTCAGCTTTGCTAAAGCTTGCAATATATTCTTGAACTTGGTTTTTCTCTTGGTTCTTAGTCATCCATGTTAATGTGCATATGAACTCTCTCTCATAAGGCCTCACCCCCAAGCTATTTGTTTGGTGCCCAGGCTACAGGAGAAAATGAAAATCTAGGCAAACCTCACCATGCCCCAAAGGGGAAGTTTTGAACTCCCCTATCCAAACTCTTCCTCTCACCATTAGCCCACATGGTGGTGCCAGGCAACACTGTTCTTTTAGCCACTGAAGTAAGAAATCTGGTAGTTAGCTTTGATTTGTCTCACTTCTCACTTGTTACAGTGATTATCTACCTCAAACAGTTCCATGTGCTCCTTCTTCCTCTCCTCATTCCCTGTTTTGGCCCCAAAGTGTTTTTTAAATTTTAGTTGTGTGTGTGTGTGTGTGTGTGTGTGTGTGTGTGTGTGTGTGTACACGTCCAACGTGTGCAGGTGTTCACAGATCAGAAGAGAGTGTCAGAGCCCCCAGGAGATATAGTTGCAGGCAGATAGAAGGCCCCTGATCTGTGTGCCAGGAACCAAATTCTTAAAGAGCAACAAGCACTTTACCTCTCTGACCCATAATGCCCAAACTCTTGCTACCAAAATATTAATCAAGAAGTTAGCATACTCCCAACAAGACAGGTTTCTTTCATTATCCTCAAATATCCCATAAAGTTTTATATATCTTCACCATTATGTAATTCCCTTTACCTGGAATTTCTTCCCTCATAATCCCTACTTAAACCTGTTACCTTCTTAGTAAGTTAGTCAATATTCAGCTCAGCTCAGACTCTCTTCTACATTTAATCATTTCCTCCACAAAGCTACTTGCTTTAAACAAAATAGACACATCAATCTCAAAATATATTCTAAGATCCTCAAATCCATGATTAATGGAAATCTTAAGTATTCATGTCAGAACTTTGGGGCTAAAGAATTTATTGGCCCACTAAATAGTGTAACTAAAATACAGTCTGCATTTCATTACATTATTACTTTGGTAACATCAACCTTTATCTTAATCTGAAAATAAACAATAAAGCTATTGTCACTTTAGGAACATTATTTCATGTATTACATTAAAAACACAAAACAACCTTATAAAACTTCTTGCTCCCACACAGCAGTCACACACACCAAATGTAAATCAAAACTGTGTCTCAGCAAAATTATAATTTCTTCATGTACTAGACCTTTGGAAATCATTAAAACAATGACTATGAAATCACCAGTGCCCATAATAATAGAAGTATGGTAGGTACTTGTGTCAAAAACAACAACAACCTGTTGACTTGATGAGAACATGAGCTTCTTGGTGACAGTCCCCTGTTTTGTCATTCTTTATTTATACTGAAGTTGACCTAACAGAAAGTAACTACTCCAAAAATATTTGTTGAATGGAACTGCCTCCTGATTGGTCTCCCTGCCCTCAGGCCATCTTTCTTTCCGAAATCTGGCTTGTTTTACTGCAATATCACTGTGGCATCATTCCATTGCCCCCAGACCTTTGCTGACTGTTCACCATCTGCTGTACATAACAGTGTTTCCAGTCTTTGACCAGGCACAGAAGAGTCTCCACATCCTGGCTCCAGCCTTTATTTTCAATGTCATTCCCCCCTCTCCTTTTCCCATAAACTCTCTTTAAGGTACACAGCTGTTCTGGGAACACTGTAGAATTGTCATTATGTCATGCCTTTTCAAACACGTTTCTGGTCTGAAAGGTCACCCATCCCCTTCTGCCTAAAAATGCTTTTCTTAATAAAGCTTAGATTAAACATCAATACCTTTATAGGTTTTCCTGAGCCCAGAATCATTCGCTTGATTTCTGCAACATTGTGTTTCTTCTGAAAATATACTAAGCTAATTCTGCAGGGAGGTCAGAGAGAGGAAGGAGTGCCCTGTCAAGGGACTTACCCCCGGCAGCGACTGTGGCACTACGTGTTAAGCATACTGTTAGAGCAGCAGTGGGAGGACGGCCCTGACTGACCTTTAATTCAGGAGGTGCTGCTGTGCTGTGTGCCTCTTTTTCATGGTGGGAGCCTGTATACTTGTGTGTCTGGGGGTTGGGGCGGCAGAGAAAAGGAGAGACAGGGAAAGGAAGGGAGGGAAAAACCGAATTGAAGAGAAGGTGGACGCAGTGCAGTAAGGGCAGATGGGTGGACCCAAATTTCTTGGGCTTTGCAGTTTTGCCGAGGTCCAGCCCTACCAGCGAAGAGCAAGGGGTTGGGGGTGGGAGGAGATGTGGGAAGGGGAGGGACCTCCGAGCCCCGCGGGCCTGGACTGCCTGGCGACCACCTTCTGCCCCACTACGGCCGCCGGTCCCTCAAGCCGTGACTCACGCCTACTGTGCCAGGCGGGGAGCTCTGGGTAGCGCAGACCTACAGGTGGCAGCCAGTGGCTCTGAGATGATTCCCACCAGGCTGGGCAGTGGAGTGCCGCACAGCGCGCCTTCCTGCCTCCCAGCCGCCGCCCAAGCAGTTCCAGGCCGGCGCCAGCAGGCCTGCTCGGTCGATCTTCCAGCCGAAGATGCGGCGGGGCTGGAAGATGGCTCTGACTTGGGGGCTGCGGTGTTGCCGCCGGGTACTGTCCTGGGTGCCAGTGCTCATTATTGTCCTCGTCGTTCTCTGGTCCTACTATGCCTACGTCTTTGAACTCTGCCTGGGTAAGTGTGGCTGGGCACATAAAGTAGGGAAATTATGCTCCAGCATAATCGTCTGCCCTATCCTTCTCACTGATGTCCCCAGTGCTCTCAGCCCTCACACTGCGGGTTTTCCTTTCGCGCCTGCAAAAACTCCCAGTTTCCAACCTTGGGATTCTCACGGTGTCTCCCTTGCGCCGTCCAACGAGGGTCCCACCACGTCACCATCGCCTCTCTGGGTTTCCTTATTTCTTTGCCTTGCCTTCAATAATTTCCTGGCTATTCCTGCTAGGATATCCCCTCCTCCCATACAGGGCAAAAGCAGTACTTTCTCCTGAGATCACCCAACCAGTTGAGGAAACACCATACTCTGTGTCCTTAAAGTGCCCGCTCCACCAAACATCCAACTAAGAGCCCCACCATTTCCCTCTCCTACTAGGATTCCTTCCATACTGGGGATTCCCTACTAGGAATCCAGAAATAATTCCTGTACCCTCATATTAGCTCACCTTTTCTCCACATGGGATCCATACTTTCTCTCTGCAATCCTCACACACAGGCTGACATGTTTCACATTTCCACCCACTTATGGTCCTCTCACATCAGAACATTCTGCTCTATCTCACTTTTCACACAGTGATAAGCCTTCCATCCTTTCCCTGAGATTCAGGAGTCCGAGTGTGTGTATTAGCACATGCAACACACACACACACACACACACACACACACACACACACACACACACACACGAGAGAGAGAGAGAGAGAGAGAGAGAGAGAGAGAGAGAGAGAGAAAGCTTCATAAGTTCAACTTATGGCTCCACAGTACACTCTGTTGTATCTCATGTTTCACACAATGATAATAAACCTCCCCCTTTCTTTCCCTGTGGCTTTCCTCATTTTCAGAGCTCTTCTACTGGTGTGGGAGTTCTACATAACACTCTTTTCTCATATTAGAGCTCCTAATTGTACAACACTGAGGTGCCCTCCAGCCTCTTCCCTTTCTATTTTGGGAAGCATTCAACTCCTTCCCATTAGAAGGCCCACATTATTTTCTGACACATCACACTAGTGAGCCTGCTTTGCCATGTTATGATCATGTCTCACCCACTATAATCTCATACTAGAATGTTCTCTTCACACTTCAAAGAGGTCCCACAATATCTACCATATTTCATCGAAGAGCCACTGCTTTTCTTTTTTTTTGATTATCAGTCAAAAAATTTTTTTCTTTATTTTTTATTTCTTCAAGTTACATCTCAATCGCAGTCCCCTCCCTATTCCCCCCTCCAGTCCCACCCTCCCACCCTCAACTCGCCATCCTCTTCCCTTTTTTTAAAGTTTAAGTTATATCTTATTTCCCCCTACAGTTTCCCCTTTCAGTCCAACAAATGGCTCTTTCTCTTATAATAATAAATACAATACAAAACAACAGAGGTTATTAGGCCACAGTTATGAGTGTTATATGGCTTAACGTACATTCCCAATGGCCAGTCCATATGTATTTGGTACCTGACTTTAACATTCTACTATCTAACCATCTCCATGAGTTTAAAGTTGTATATCTAACTCAAGCCACTGCTTTTCTAATCCTGATTTATCCTTGCTATCTTTTCTGAGAAACACTCTCCACCCTCTCCAGAGTTTTCCCACTTTTCCCTCCACATACCATCTCAAAACCCAAGACTTTTCCTTGTATTTAGGTTTCCATGCCTCCCAGTCCTCTCTCTATTACATATGGCCTTCTAACATTCTCGTAAACTCAAAGTAGTTTTCATAATATATCCTGTCACCTCTCAACAGAAGTTTCTCATGAGCCATTGAAGAATCCCCATATCTTTTCAAGTGAGATCCCATTAATACCTATTATCACTTCAGTACTGCAATTCCATTGGCAGCACCCTTATGCTTCTGACCCACCAACTACCCTATTCATTCAATGTGAGGTTCTCATTGCCACCCCATTAGAATTCATACTTGTTCCATTAGACAACCCCTTAAACCTGTCTTCCCTTGATTCATTTGTTTCCTCATATCATAACTGCTAACCTTAAATAGTACCGTTAGGGTGCTACTTTTCAGGCCAAGGACCCAGCTACACATATAACTCCTTTCTCTTACATATTTGAAAAACTATACTCTACCTCTACACAAATTTGGGTGAAGTAAAGTGACCCTGTTTTTCCAATATAAGAATTCTTTCTAGTCAATTCTACACATCAAGGTTTGACTTTTTTTCTGGCCTTCTTAACTGTGTTATGGAAAATGCAGAAAAGACTTTTCACAATAAGTTTTGTTTGTTGCTTTCATGGGTGGATGTTTAGGCTGTTTCCCTTTCCTTCATCTCAGCCTGGTATTAAGGTTTATTAAGTAAACTATACTGTGACTGGAAAGTTTTCCTGTTCTCAGATCTTACCACTTTGACTTTTTTGAATGATTAACTAAGAGATCAAAAGTTCACCTCTATTGTTATGGTATGTACATTGCTCCTAGGAGCAAAGTCGCATTTTAAACACTATTAAACCTATTTTTAAAGTCCTTTAGTACTGACTTACATGAGTTCAATAAGAAATCATGTTAGAAATCAGTAATGATAATAGTTAAATCTTACATAGTACTTACTTTGTGCCAGAAAAAAAAAGATGTCTTCACTACTGCAACTATATCTGTATATCACCTCATTTAATCCTCTGTATATCTGAGTTTGTATATCACTTCATTTAATCCTCACAGCTATCTAGGGTAGGTACCATTATTATCCCCACTCTGCAGATATTTAAACTGAGTCAACAAACTGAGGTAAGATCAAAAATTGATGCAAATAGTCAGTCAGGTGTGGTGGCACACACTTGTTATCCCAGTACTAGATCAGGAGTCCAAGGCCATCTTCAGCTGCATAGAAAGTTGAAGTCAGGCTGGGCTACCTAAAACCCTGTCTCACACCCTACCCCACCCCACAAAAAAATCAGTGCATAGAATTAGCTTTCTGTAAGATCTTAGCTCATCCTGAGTGAGCTAACCCAGACCCAGAAGGATGCACATGGCATCTATTCACTTATAGTCAGATTTTAGCTATATAGTACAGGATATCTATACTACAACCAATGCACCAAAAGGGAACATGGACATAGACTTTTTTCCTGTCAATGAGACACTTTGCCCTAGTGGTGCTGCCTTGTAGGACCCCAGTGTATGAGGGGGCTCTTGGCCCTCATATGACTGCTGAACTGGGTCGGCTGACTGTTATGTAGGGACACTCCACTCCAGAGGAGTGGGATGGAAGGGAGAGGGGGTAGAGGGTGGGAGGGCGGGACTGGGAGGGGTAGAAAGAGGGCACTGTGATAGAGATGAAGTAATACATAAATATTTAAAAAAGACATCTTAGTCAATGTCATATTAAAATCTGAGAGAAAGCTTAGGGTTTTCTTTGGTTTACTAAACACACTCTCACAGAACTTGCCATATACTATGTTTTATTTCTAAGTGATTAAAGCACAGAACCACACACAGAGAGAGAGAGAGAGAGAGAGAGAGAGAGAGAGAGAGAGAGACCTTTATGAGGTGAATGCTATCATATGCCCAGTTTGAAGATAAGTAAACTGAGGAATGAGGTGATTACATAGTTTATCTGAGATTATAGAGCTAGTAAATTGTTAACCTTGGATGGCAAAATAGGCGGTATGGCCCCTCAGTCCATGCTTTTATAGCATGCTGCTTCCTCTCAACTAGCACAGTTGTCAAACCTTGTGACCCATGGGCCCAGTGTAACCTGAAAATATGTTTTATTTGTCTTCGACATTGGTTTGCTTTTTTTTAAAAAAAAAAAAGAAAACCATTTTGTATTAGTTAGAATTATTTAAACTAAGGCTAAGTCCAGTAAAGCTACATATACCAGTAGTCTCAACTCTTAAGAATCAGAGACAAGGGGATCACTTGAGCCTAGGAGTTCAAAACAAGCCTCTATGATATATATATAGGCAGAACCCATCTCAAAAAATAAAAATCAGTAAAATAAGTGGCCTTGACCTCTGTTTTTGGCTCTACCATTCTGTGATGCTATCTTCACTTTACAATGTTAGATGTTTTCTAAAGTTTTATGTGTGTGTGAGTGAATGTGTGTATGCGCTCATATGTGTTTGTAGTGTTTGGAGGGGTACCACATTATGATGTAGCAGTCAGAGAAAGCACAGGAATTGGTTATTTTCTTTCACCCTACGAGTTCTGGGGATTGAACTCAGGCCCTAAGACTTAGTGGCAAATGCCCTTGCACACTGAGCCCTCCTGCTGGCCCTTCATTTTACAAATGTGAAACCTGGATTTCAGAAATGTTGAATTAAATTTTCTAAAGTTATGTTTAGTATAGTGTTGAGAACTGGAAGTCAAGCTTGCCTAATAACAAAGTCATGCCTTTACCAACATAACAAAAGCAATAAATTAGGGTTTTGCTATGACTTAAAGAGAAATATTTAAGAGCTAACCTCTTTCTATAGTGAACCTCATCTCTGCAACATATCAGGCTATAACTGAAACTAAAAGTGATAATTTTGTACTTATATTTTTATAATTTTTTAATTATAAAATAATTACATCATTTCCTTCTTCCCTTTCCTCCCTTCAACTCCTCCCTTCCACCCCTTTATGCTGTCTCAAATTCATGGCTTTTTTCTTTAATTGTTGTAACACACACGCACACACACATTTTTGTAAATATGTAAGTACAACCTTGTCAGTCTGTATCATGTAGTTGTATGTAAATTTCAGGGCTGACCACTTGGCATTGGATAACCAATTCATGCAGTCTTCCCTGGGGAAGACCGTCTCTCCTGATCTCAGCTTTCCTTAGTTGCCTGTAGTTCTTTGTGTAAGGCTGAGGCCCATGAGATTTCCCCCTTTGGTATTAGCATGTCTATTATTGTTCAGATCTTATTTAGGCAGTCTTGTTGATAAGAATGCATGGTTGTAACCTCTGACATTTCTAGAAGACACAATCTCACAGCAAACTTCCTGTTCTTTGGCTCTTCCAATCTTTCCACCCCCTCTTCTCTAATGATCTCTGGGTCTTAGTTAGGTGCAGGAATTATGTTGTAGATATATAAGTTGGGCTATGTATTTTTTAGACCAATTCTGCTTTTACAAGCCAGAAGACCTAGGGAAGGTCATCTAATCTCCTCAATTGTTTCATATGAATCTTATCAATATGTTTGTTTATTCATATCACAAATACTTGCTCGGTGCCTACTATACGCCAAGCATTTCTGTCGTGACATTTAAATATTGTGATGGCTGAAAAGCATGAACTATAGTTCACAGCACAGCATGAGTGTGTTCGATCTCAACTTAGTATATTAATAAGAATATAAAATATTCTACCTTCCTCAAGAAAAGAAGCTTACATTTTTAATAAGAAAGAAATCGTATCCATTTCACTAAGGTAAATGTTATATGATGAAAGACAACCATTTTAAAGTATTTAGCCATTTAGTACATTTACAATGTTCTGAAGCCATTACTTCAATATAGCTACCAAATCAGTATTGCTGCCACCAAAAGGAAACCACATAGACATTAACAAATAACTCTCCTTCTAGGGGAGGGAGGGTCAATGTTTGTTAAGGGTATGGCACCTGGTAGTTCACCAACCTAGTTGGTGTCCTCACCACACCCATGAGGATATAGATACCACAAATTAGAGTCAGTGGGTAATTTAATAAAAGGATATTAAGTTGGGAATGGTGGGGATGTATTTGGGAGAAGTTAAGAAGTATGAGGGATGCATGTGTTCAAACACCTTATATTCATGTATGAAATTGTCAAAAAGTTAATAAAAACATTGTATTAACTATCCTACAACCAGCAGACTGAAAGGAACAAGAACATAGACTTCGTTACCTGTTAGTGGAATACTTTGCCCTAGTGGAGCTGCCACGTAGGCCCCCAGTGCAAGAGGAAGCTCTTAGCCCTCATATGACTGAACTGAAGGGGGCTGATATGTAGGGACACTCCACATTGGAGGAGTAAGAGAGGTGGAAGAAGGGGAAGAGGATGGGAGGGTGAGAGGGTGGGCCCAGGAGGGGTGGAGGGAGGGAACTGTGATGGAGATACAAATTGAAGTAATAAATAAACAGTTGAAAAAGTAATTCCCTGTTCCCTTCACCTCCAGTCCCTGTCAACCACTCATCTATATTTTGTCTCTGTATTTGCCTATTCTATAAGTGTGTGTGTGTCTGTCTGTCTGTCTGTGTGTTCTTTTTGTGGTTTTTCAAGACAGGGTTTCTCTGTGTAGCAGTACATGCTGTCCTTGAACTAGCTTTGTAGACCAGGCTGACCTCGAACTCACAGAGATCCACCTGCCTCTGCCTCCCAAGCATTGGAATTAAAGGTGTGTGCCACCATGCCCAACTGTATCTGGCTTCTTTCAATTAACATTATATATGCAAGATCCACCTACATCGCAGCATCTAATCATAAACCATCCCTCTAATAGATTACTAATATTCTAATCTGTGTGTTTGCCAGAGTTTGTCTATACATCTGTTCAAGGACATTTGGGATGTTTTTACCTTTTTTTCTGTTCCAAACAGTGCTACTATGAACATTGATATGAAAATAATTCTTTAAATACTAGAGAGAAGGATGAGAATGATTGAACTATGTAGTAACTTTTTAAGGAACCTTTGAACTATTTTTCAACATGGCTAAACATTTTACAATTCTACTAACAATAAAGGAGAAAGGGTTTCAATTTATCAACATCATCATCATCATCATCAATATCTTTTTCCATTCTTTCTGAATCTGGCTTATTTTGCCTAACATGATGATCTCCAGTTGCAAAAAGTTTTCTGCAAATTACAAAGTTTCATTAACTTTTATGGTTAAAAGAAGCTCCATTTTGTGTGTGTATGTATGAGTGTATTTACCACATTATCTTTTCCTCTGTTCATAGGCATGTAGCTTAATTCCATATTTTGGCTAATATGAAAACTGCTGCTGTAAACATGAATGCGCAAGTATCTGTATGGTATGCCAATATAGATTCTTTCAGGTATATACCTAAGAGTGGTGATGTTGAATCATATATTAGTTGTATTATTTTAGGCTTTTTGATTATTAATTTTTAGTTAATATACAAGGTTATAAGTTTCAATGTGACATTTCATACATTTATATCTTTATACTTGGTTCATATTCAGCTTCTCATTAGCTTTCCTTGTTCCCCCTTCCCCTTGTCTTTCCTGTTGGTCTCCTTCCTCTCCTCCAAGTAATCTGTTTTCATGTCTTGTGTATGCATATATACATATGTAATTTATATAAATAGATTCTACATTTGAGAGAAAACATAGGGTGTCTACTGTTCAATGTAGATTGTCTATGAGAGAAATGTAATGTTTATTTTCCTGATTCTGGCTTAATGCATTTAATATGATGATTTCAATTTTCACCAGTTTCTCTGAAAACAACATTCTTTCATTGTTTAAATGAAATGTTCTTAACATAGTAATTTTAGTGTACGGTAAGATAGGTTCAAAAGCACAGACTAAAAAACTAACATCTGAAATGACACACAAGAATGGGTGTATGAATTCAGATTTCACCTTGGTTTATAAAAGGACAAGAGAGGCAGACTTAGTATTCCCCATGCTTACACAGATTATTAAAGCAATCTTCCAAACATTGATTCAAATTGAAATGAAAACACAAGTTTCTTGAGAATTTTAGCCTTCTGAATCTTTATCCTATGACAGGAATAACGTCAAACTCAAGATAATAGCTTTTCAGAGCCAGTTGTGGTGGTGCACACCTTCAATCCCAGCACTCAGGAGGCAGAGGCAGGCAGATCTCTGTGAGTTCAAGGCCAGCCTGGTCTACAAAGTGAGTCCAGGACAGCCAGGGATACACAGAGAAAATCCATCTCCAAAAGAGAGAGAGAGAGAGAGAGAGAGAGAGAGAGAGAGAGAGAGAGAGAGAGAGAGAGAGAGAGAAAAGAGAAGAGAAGAGAAGAGAAGAGAAGAGAAGAGAAGAGAAGAGAAGAGAAGAGAAGAGAAGAGAAGAGAAGAGAAGAGAAGAGAAGGTAGTTAGACAGTGGAGATGGCTTACTTCATATCAACTGGTGCTTAGTGACCCAGGAGAGTCCAAATGGTATTAATATCTCAAAAATTGAGAAAAATGATTAAACCCTAAAGAGACCAGTGCCCAAAGTGTCAACCCTGAGTGTACTCAGGCAAAATAATCACTCTCCCAAACAGAGGCCCAAGCCAGGATATACGAGTTCTTCAAACAACCAACAAACCAACAAGCAGACACACAAGCTAGCAAAGCTCTCCTTTTGAGATGTAGTACAGGAAGCTAGTGTTGTGTCAGATAAATGGGAGGATCCCGGAGCAGCTACTTGTCATGATTCCCTCAAGATCTTCTCTATCATAGTTGACTCTTCATGTTACTTTCGCTAAAACAGTCCTTTATGGGTACCTAGAAGGCCTGTGTCAACTGAACTTCTGAGGTCCTTGTCCTGTCTGAAGCCCACCAAAGCTGTTGCCAAAACCTGTAGGTTCTGCTTCCTGTTGCTTTCCTGAAAACTGCATGAAAAAAGATTAGTAGAGAAAAGGAGACAGATTTTATTCAAGCCTGAACCTGAGGAAACTAGGATATAGACATTCTATCTCAGAGATAGCCTCCTTTTCTATTTCTAGCTTTTTGAGGAATTTCTGTACTGATTTCCACAGTGGCCACACTGGTTTGCATTCTAACCAGTGATGTATACAACTTTTTCTTTCCCTAAGATACTTGAACACTTTTGAAAATATTTATTGATCATTGTATTTCTTGTTTTGAGAACTATGTATTAAAATTTCTGGCCCATTTATTGATTGCACAATTTGGGTTTTTTTTTTGTTTTGTTTTTATACGTTTATTTATTAATTCAAGTTACATCTTAATCACAGCCTCCTTCCTCTTCCTCTCCTGGTCCCACCCTCCCAGTGTCTACCCTATCTCCCACCTCTCCTACTCCTCCGGCGTGGAGGCTCCTCACATATCAGTCCCCATCAGTTCATCAGTCACATGAAAGCTAAGAGCTTCCTCTTGCTCTGGGGCCTGACATGGCAGCTCCATTAGGGTAAAGTGCTCCACTAACAGGTAACGAAGTCCATGACTGAGACCGCCACACCCCTACTTGCTAAGAGATCTGTATAAGGACCAAGTTGTCTATCCTCTATTTTTGTTTATGGAGGGTCTAGGTCAAATCTAAGCTTTTTTTTTTCTTCCTTTTTTGTGCTAGTGTTTCAGTCTCTGTAAACCTCTAGGGACCTAGGTTAGTTAGTTCTGATCTTCTTATTTTGATCTTGACCCCTCTGGGTCTCTCTATTCCTTCTCCTTCTCTTATATACGACTTCCAGAGCTCTACCTAATTTTTGACTGTGTGTCTCAGCATCTGTTTTGATCTGTTGCTAGGTAGAATTTCTCATAGGATAGTTATGCTGGGTTGCTGTTCCTTTGGGTCTGTGGGTTGTAGGATAGTTATCTTGTACTCTATGGCTAAAATCCAGTTACAAGTGAATATATGTCATATGCATCTTTCTGGGTATGGGTTAGCTCACTCAGGATGAGCTTTTCTAGTTCCATCCATTTGGTTGCAAATTGCATGATTTTCTTGTTTCTGATAGCTGAGTAGTATTCCATTGTGTATATGTACCACAATTTTTTTATCCATTCCTCGGTTGAGGGACATCTGGGTTGTTTCCAGTTTCTAGCTATTACAAACAAAGCTGCTATGAACATAGTTAGCCAATGTCCTTGTGGTTTGGTGAGGAATCATTTGGATGCATACCCAGAAGTGGTATGGCTGGGTCTTGAGGTAGAGCTATTCCAAGTTTTCTAAAATATCACCAGACTGATTTTCACAGTGGTTGTACAAGCTTGCACTCCCATGCAATGGAGGAGTGTTCCCCTTTCCCCACAACCTCGCCATCATGTGCTGTCATTTGAGTTTTTGATCTTAGCCATTCTGACAGGTGTGAGATGGAATCTCAGTTATTTTGAGTTGTATTTCTCTGATGACTAAGAATGTTGAACATTTCTTCAAGTGTCTCTCAACCATTAGAGATTCCTCTTTTCTGAATTCTCAGTTTAGCTCTGTACCCCATTCTTTGATTGGATTACTTGGTTTCTTGATGTTTAATTTCTTGAGTTCTTTGTAAATTTTGGATATTAGCCATCCGTCAGATATGAGGTTGGTGAAGGTCTTTTCCCAATCTGTAGGCTGCCTGATTTGGAGTTTTTGATGTTTAATTTTCCAAGTTCTTCATAGATTCTAAATCTTAATGCCCAGCCTGATGTATAGTTAGAAAATATTTTCCTCCCATTCTGTTGACTGTTTCTTCACTCTGGTGATTGTTTCCTTTGCTGTATACATTTTTAATTTCATGAAATTCCATCTCTCAGTTCTTGGGGTTCTTTTCTGTGTTATTGGAATCCTTTTCAGGAAGTCCTTGTCTATGCTTATGCCAATATCCTGAAGTGTTTTTCTCTAGCAGTTATAGATTTTCAGGTCTCACATTAATGCTTTGATCTACTTTGAATTGATTTTTTTAAACAGGGTAAAACATGGGAATCTAGTTTATTCTTTTACATGTGGATATCCAGCTTTCCCAGCAACACTCATTGAAGATGCCATCCTTTTCCAGTGTATATTTGACAGCTTTGTCAAAAATTGGTGGTAGCTGTACAGATTTATTTTTACAGAGTAATTTAAGGGCAGGTACTGTGATGACTCTAGCATTTCGCTTTCTGCTAAGGATTGTACTGGCTACTCAGCGTTTTTGCATTGATATGAGCTCGAGGATTTTTTTTCCTAGTTGTGTGTAGAATATTTGTAGAATTTTCATGGTAGATTACATTGTGTCTGTAGATCCCTTTTAGTAATGTAGTCATTTTCACAATATTAATTCTGCCAATCCATGAACTTAGGTGATCCATCCATCTTGTAATGTCTTAAAGTTTTCATTGTAGAAGTCTTTTCTTTTGTGTGTTGTTTTAGGTTTTTTTGTTTGTTTGTTTTTGTTTTCAGACAGAGTTTGTCTATGTAGCTTTTGCTGTTGGACTCAGAGATCTCCACCTGCCTCTGTCTCCAGAGCATGGGATTAAAGACATAACCACCACACTCAGCTGTAGAGGTCTTTTTATATGGTTAGTTTATTCCTAGGTATTTTACATTTTGAAGCTGTTGTAAATGGAATAGTTTTCCTGATTTCCTTCCTACCCTGTTAATTTCACTATAGAAAAGTTGCTGATGGCATCTCTGTTGGGAAAGTACTTGCTGCACAAGCCCGAAACCCGAGTTCAATCTCCATAATCCACATAAAAGAATTTGAGTAGAATAACGCGCATCTGTATTCTCACTGTTGAGAACATAGAGACAGGCAAGTCCTTGGAGGCTCATTGGCCAACTATTCTAGCCCACTTAGTGAGCTCATGGGCAGCAAGAAGACCCTGACCTCCCCTGCCAAAACAAAACCCCAAACAAACAAACAAAAAACCCAAAGCCAAAAATCCAAAGTGAGTAGTAATACCTGAGGTTGACCTCCATTGTTCACACACACACACACACACACACACACACACACACACACACACACACACAGAAAAGGTACAGTCTGTATATGTTGACTTTAGATACTGTTACTTTGCTGAAAGTATCATAGGCTTGAATTTTGTAGTGTAGTTGCTAAGGTCTTTAAGTGTAGTATCATATGGTGCCAAATAGACGTAATTTGCCTTCTTTCCTATTGTATCACTTTTATTTTTTCTCTTGCCTTAGTGTTGTAATTATTCCAGCACAACATTAACTAAGAGTGGAGAAAATGGATATTATTTTCTCATTTTAAGGAAACACTTTGAAACTTTGCCCCATTGGCTATAGGTTTGTTGTATACAACCTCTATTATACTGCGGCATATCCCTTCTAGTCATAGTTTCTTCAGGGGCTCTTTTGAAGGACACTGAATTTGTGAAAGGCCTTTTCATCATTTATTGATACAATCATGTCATTTTTGTCACTGAGTGTATTATTGTGCTGTATTACTTTTATTGGATTGCATGTGTTGCACCATCCTTTTATTCTATTAAGAATTTTTGTATTTATGTTCATTAGGTAAATTTGGCATGTGTGACTGTGAGAGAGGGAGAGAGAGACAGTGTGTAACCAAAAATCTGATTAAGCTATGTTTAATAATCACCTATAATCTATAAACACCTAATAATACCTAACAACACTGAACTCTACCCTAACCCTTTTGAAAGGATATTGAGGCTGTGGTCCTTTCGAGAAACTGGTCGGCCTTCTATCTGCAGATACACCTCGAACAGCAGCCAGTAGTCTTGTCCTGGAATTGTGATGGCAACTTCACTTCAGCCTGGCTCAGTTTCCTCGGGGCCTAGCATCACTGCTGTCTGCAGGTTTATGTGGCCAGCTTTCCTCAGCCTCTCAGCTTGGGGTTGTCTTCCTCAGTCAGCCAACACTGTCAACAGCACAATCGCTACCATGTGGCCTACTCTTTGGTGTTGCCTCTGGCAGTTGGCGTATGCCTCTAGTGGGTCCCTGGCTTCCTCAGCCACGTCCCTTGGCAAGACTTTGTTTCTGCCATCTCTTCATAGTCCATTTTGCAGCCTCAGAGTGCACATGCCTCGCAACTCACTCACTTGCTTGGAGGTTGTGGCAGGTCTTATCCCATGCCTCCTCTACCAGCCTGAGCTTACTCTTTAAAGGTGCCACTTCCTGTGACTTTTCTCGCTGTTACTGGGATTCCTGTGGCAAGAGCCTCTCTCTTGGACTCCACCTCTCAGTTTATGTGCCCAGGCTTCTATCTGCCCACTTCTTACCACCTCAGGGATGGTGCTGCCTAAGGGGCTGGTTAACACATCTCTGCTTGAAGTCCCCCCCCCCTTTTCTGTCAGCCACTTTGAACCTCATCATCTCTTATACAGGCATATCTCTTGCCATGGGCCTCTGCTGCCACACCCTTAAATAGGG
>CAJQZJ010000542.1:2680682-2700722 GCA_907164525.1 Lophiomys imhausi
AAGCAGGGATTCGGAAGACTGTTTTCAAGGGACCTGAATAAACTGCTTGAGAAGAGCTTTTTCGAGTTGCGTCGTCCTTGCTGGTCGAGGGGGACGCGACATAACATGACTGTCAGAATGAAATGAAATCTCCAAATCACATGCCTTTTCATTATCTCCAAAGTTTAACAAAACTATAAGTTAAACATATTGGGAAAGGATTCTATTTTTTTGTCTATTTTATAGCTCCTGTACTGGGTTGAATAATCTTTCACCAAAATTCATGACCACCTGAAACATTTGAATGTGTCTCTATTTGTAATAGGATTCAGGGGCATGTAATCATGTCAAAGTGAAGTCATATAAGATTAGACCAAGCCTCAGTAACTGGTTGTTCTAAAGAAAAATTGGATATATAGATAGAGAAAACAGCCATGGGGCAGAGGAAGGGTTGGTTGTTGTGCCTCAAAGGAGCACTGAGTATTGGGTGCAACCAACAGAAGCCACGGAAAGGCAGGGAAGGATTCAATACTGGATTTTTGAGCAAGAGCATTTCCAGAATTGTGAGGTAATACATTTACCCAGGTTGTAGTAGTTTGTTACTACAGCCCCAGGAAATGAATAGAGTGCCTGGTGGATTTCAACTTTCAAAAGTCTCTTAACAGTGCTTTACAAGTTAGGAGAGTTGTAACAGTAATGAATATGTAAGACTTTGGTGTCACACCTACCTGGCATTAGTTGACTTTGCCACTTACCATGTGTATGACATGGGGAAATTAACTTAGATTTCACCTTTCCTCTTCTGTAAAATGGGGATAACACTCAACTTCTATGTTTATTTTGAGCAAATATTTTCACATAGTGCCCGATGCATGATAAATATAAGTAGCAGTAGGTACTGTTACCATTTGATGATGACTGTTGCTGGTACTAGTATTGAAAAGAACCTGAAAGGTTCTTCAAGGAAGTATGACATATTCCAGGAATCTTCATGCTTCCTCTTGTGAAAAGATGGTCAAAATTCATGTATTCATATTGTAGAATATTGTGATCAAAAGAAATAAAATATATTTTTTAGTCATGTTGATCCTTGTGAAAAAGTATCTGTAGGCTAAAAGTTCGTCATCTGCAGTACATATAACAATGCTAGATACTGTATCAACCTTGGTGACTCAGAAGTCCAAAAAATTTAAAGACATGACAGCCTATCTTATTTTATACTAAAAAATAAATAATAGTATATTCCTTTTGCTTTCATAAGTATATTATAAAGATGATCTTCCTCAGCATGATACTATATCTCTATTGAAGGTCTTGATTGCAAAAAAATTTCCCTTCAATAACCCTGAAATGAGGATCAGGGATAAGTTAACAATTAGAAATGTAATAAGACCAAGAGTGAGGTGAGGTTAAAAATAAACTTAAGAATGACATGGGCATCAGTCGTGATCCATCATTCAGTCCAAATATAATTAAAAGTAATACATTGTTCATAGTTGCTCATCTTCTCAAAAGGCCATTAATTGTTGTAAACAGAAGTTCAGCTCATCCTCTGCAGATTCATTAGATTTTTGATGGTTTACATACTAAATTATCTGGGTTCTTCCTTACAGTTAAGTGATTGTAATTACTCACCTTCCCAGAAATTGATGTCCTTTATAAATATTAAAGCAACTATGGACTTGAGTCCCCCACAAAATTGATAGATGGTGTCTAGCCCCCTGTACTTCAGAATGTACCTTTATATGGAGTAATTAAGTTAAAATGAGGTCACTGGAGTGAATTCAGGTGTCCTCAGAATAGAAGGGAATTTGGACACAGATGGATATAGAAGGAAGACCATATTGAAGACAGAGGATTAAAATGACTGTGTACATTCCAAGAAAAGAAGCCTGAGAAGGAAGCAGCACCTTTGATACCCCTAACTTGGCTGGTCTCCAGAATTGTGAGAAAATAAATTTCTATTGTTTAAGGCACCTAGTCTGTAGTACTTTATTGTGGCCAAAATAAATTGATACATGAGTGTCATCAGATGTCTTGAAAACCCAGAGCATGGAAATATCTGCTTTGTGTCAACTTCACAGCTATGTTAGCCTTAATTTATAACTGACATATTAAAATATGCCAGAATTTTAAGAGAGAACTCAGAAGAAAGATCTTATGCTACAGTAATTTTTTATGGTCTTTGCCAGATTGTATGGGAAATCTTCACTATGGTTTTGAACAGTTATTTAGGTGCTATTTATTTTTTCTTTATTGTTTAATTTTTAAATTAATTAATCAATGTAGAGTCTTGGTATGTAGGCTGAGCTTCCTGGAATGTGCAATACTCCTGCCTCAGTCTCCCAAGTATTGGAATCTTCAGTTGTGAACCATCACACCCGGCAAACTTTGTTTCTTTATGGCATTGAGTATTAAACCAAGACATGATAGGCAAGAACTCTACCACTGAGCTATGTCTCCAGCCAGTGTTCTTTTTTTTTTCCACTTTAAATCGTTTATTTATTACTTCATTACATCTCCATTGCCACCCCCTCCTTCCAACCCCTCCCGACCCCTCCCTCCCATCCTCTACTCCCTCTCCCACCCTTCCCATGCCTCCAGTATGGGGTGTCTCCGTGTATCAGCCACCCTCAGTTCGTTAGTCGCATGCGATCTAAGAGCTTCTTCTTGCATAGGAGGCGGACATCAGCCAGTGTTCTTAATAATACATGATTTTTTGAAAGAAACATCTATGCATCTGCTCAATGCCTGATACCTGCAATATATAAGAAATAAATAATAAAGAGTAAAACCTAATAAATTCAATTTGAAAATGGGAAATAGATCTACATAGACATTTCTCCAAAGAAGACATCCAAATGATCAGTGGGTACATTTTTAAAAGCTCAATGTCACTATTAGGGAAAATGAAAATAAAGCCAAAATGTGATATTAGTTTATCCCAATAAGAATTGCTGTTATCTTCTTAAGGAGACAAAAAGAGGGGCTGTAGAAGTGGTTCAGTGGTTTATGAGCACTGGCTGCTTTTCCAGGGGATTTGGGTTCAGTTCCCAGAACCCACATGGCAGCTCACAGAGATCTGTAACTCCAGTTCCAGGGATCCCAACGCCCTCTTCTGGCTTCCATGGGCACCAAACATGCATGCAGTACACATACAGGCATCTACATAAAACACTCATGCACATAAACAGTAAATAATTTTAAAGACAAAGATAATAATTGCTGGTGAGGATGAGGAGGACAGGGAATTGTTACAGACTGTTGATGGAATGTAAGGTAGTAGTACATGGTTATGGGCATCAGCATAGAGTTTCATCCAAAACTACAATAAAAATTAAACTGCCACATGATCTCATTATGTCATTCTGGCATATGAGCAAAGGAGGTGAAATCAGTTTGTTGAAGCAGAAACACCTGAAATCTCATATTCATCATGACAGTATTCACAGTAACCATGAAATAGTAGTAACTTAAGTGTGTGTCATGTGATGAATTCATAATGAAAATATACATAAACACAATGGAATATTATTCAACCATTAAAAGTTGATTCCCTGTAACTTACTACAACCTGGATAGAACCCCTCACTATGAACTTAAAAATTAAACTTTATTGTTGCTCTCTATCATAACAAATACTAGAACCTCAGGAAGTAAAGCAGTACAGAAATGTGTAAAGGGGAAAGCATAAGCTCTGGATAATGGTGGCAGGATCAAGAATGGAACAAGATTCAGCATTGTCTATTGTAGACCTGATGCATTTTAAAAATTTTTAAAGTTACATGTTTTTGAATTTTTCTGCGCACATATGTGTGTGTGCACGTGCGCG
The DNA here is from genome assembly GCA_907164525.1 of Lophiomys imhausi. Classification (NCBI taxonomy): domain Eukaryota; kingdom Metazoa; phylum Chordata; class Mammalia; order Rodentia; family Muridae; genus Lophiomys; species Lophiomys imhausi. The sequence continues at coordinate 2,684,494 of CAJQZJ010000542.1, forward strand.
TGCATGTGTGTGTGTGTGTGTGTGTGTGTGTGTGTGTGTGTGTGTGTTGGGGGAGTGGAAATATACATGTTCCACAGCACACATGTGAAGTTCAGAAGACAGTGTATAGGAGTTCTCTCCTTTCTCCACATATAGGGATTGGGCAGGGATCAAACTCAGGCCATCAGGCATGGTGGCAATTGCCTTTACCCTCTGATCCATCTCACTAGCCCTTGCATATACTTAAAAGTAATCTTAGTACTTAACATTTGGACATGTCTCTTAATTAGAGATATCTAAAGGTGCCATTTTAAAGTCATTATTTCCTCAACTTTTGGCTCTTCTCTTCCTAGTCTGGAACTATTACATGCTCATGCCTTTTGAACATGCACCTGTAATTATCTCCACTTAGATGAGATTGCTTTTTGATGAAGGTATGTATTGGTTCAAGATGATGAGTGTAGCCAGGCATGATAGCACATTTGGGGCAGAGGTAGGTAGATCTCTGTGAGTTCAAGACCAGCCAGGGCTTCATAGCGAAACTTTGTCTCAAAAAAAAAAAAAAAAGGAAAAGAAAAGAAACCATCAAAGTGCTAAATGTGTATGTGTGTGTACAACTGCCACAGTGAAGCCAATGTTTCCTACCCTTGCTTGTGTACCCATGGTCACTGCCTACAATCCTACAGCTTAGAGTGCTCAACATATTTGAATGTGGCTAGTGAGAAAAATAAAAATATTAGTGTGGGAAATTAGAATTGTTCTTTATTTTTGCCAAATGTCAGAAAATCTATGATTAAAACAATTCAAGGAAAGGCCTCATTTAGATCTCTTTGCTTTCTGGTTTTGTGAGATTTATTGAGATATGATTTTTGAAAACTGAGAGACACCTATTTTAAGTATTCAGGTTGATGACCTTTGCAAAATATAGATAATGATGTAAACACCACCATAATGAAAGTATAAAATATTGACATTATCTCAAATTATTCCATCTGCCCCATCTGCAAACAATTTTCTCATCCCTACTTCTGGTTACCACTGATTTTATTTTTTGTCCCTTATAGTTTTATCTTTACATAATGCCGTATAAATTTAAACCACGCAATGTGTAATCTTTTATATTTGCCTTCCTAGTAATATACAGTTTCAGGATTTCACCATATCAGAGCACATATAAATAGTTTCTTGCTTTTTATTGTTTTATTAGTAGTGCACATTACAGTTGTATTGCAATTCGATCTTTCCTTCACTGGTTTAGGTGCATTTATATTCTTTCCAGTTTTGAGCTACTGTGAATGACGTTGATAAAAACATACATGTATGTTCCTGAGGACATAGCTCAGTGGTCCAGTGCTTGGCTGCTATGTGCTACAATTTCCAGAACCATTATAAAAGTGGAAAAAATATGCCTTTTTGGGAATATGTCTTTATTTCTCTTGGTAAATACTAAGGAGTAGGATTTTGGGCTCATGTGGTATGTTTAACTAGATAAGGAACTCTCAGAATCTTTATATCTGTGGCTTTACCATTTTTGCTTCCCTACCAGTGTATATGACCATGCAGGTTACTCTAAATACTCGCTCTCACTGTTATCACTTGTGGTTTGTTTTTATCATTCTGCTGTGTTTAAAGCAACATCTCCTTGTGACTTCAATTTCTAGCTCTGTAATGACTGTTGATGCTAAGCATCTTTTCACATGCCTGCCATCTAATCTTCTTTAGGGGATGTATCTCGTTAAGTCTTTTGCCCATTTCATTGCATTGTGAAAGATCTTTAAATGTCTGGGTACAGGCCTAGGTTTTTAAACACATCTGGTTTTCTTTCCATACTTCAAAATTAAGATCAATGAGAGGCTTTTGGCAGGAAGCATATTTCTGTATAAGAAAAACAAGTCTGACAGAGTTTTCCAGCAATAAGATGCACTGGCCCCCTAGGAGTTGATTGATTCTATATTGCTTCAGATATTCAAACAAAGCTAGACAATTGGTTATTAGAGGTATGCTAAAGAAGATGTATGTGTTCTCTAGACAGTTGTGCCAAATAAGGGACCCAAGCTGTGACTGGTAGGGCTCTTGTCACTTCTCCAGCCAGAGAGAATAGATCCATAAATCCCTAGCCACTATGTAGACAAAAAGTTATCTCTGTTTCCCTTTAAAGTCTGCTGTGAATATTCCTAACAGTATGGAATCAATGGATTCCCTTAATTCAAATTGTACGTATAGAATAAAGATATTCCAATGATCTATTTTGAGCCATGAGGGAAACAAAAGACTGTTACTCAAAAGATTAGCCTTGTTTACTTCTGTATACCCAACATGAATGAATCAATGAAATATTGGATTGACATCAAGTAGAGAACTAGAAACAAGCCATTTTCTTCATTTTTAATGTTTATTTATTACTTCAGGTTACATCTCCATCACAGTGCCCTCTTTCCACCCCTCCCAGCCCCACCCTTCCACCCTCTACCCCCTCTCCCTTCTATCCTACTCCTCCAGAGTGGAGTGTCCCTACATATCAGTCCCCCACCCCAGTTCAGCAGTCATATGAAGACTAAGAGCTTCCTCATATACTGGAGGCCGACATGGCAGCACCACTAGGGCAAAGTATCTCATTAACAGGTAACAAAGTCTATGTTCCTGTTCCTTTTGATTTATTGGTTGTAGTATAGTTATCCTATACTATATGGCTAAAATCCAGTTATAAGTGAATAGATGCCATGTGCATCTTTCTGAGTCTGGGTTAGCTCACTCATGATGAGCTTCTCTAGTTCCATTTGGCTGCAAATTGCATGATTTTGTTGTTTCTGATAGCTGAGTAGTATTCCGTTGTGTAGATGTGCCACAGTTTTGTTTTTTGTTTTTTTTGTTTTTTTTTATCCATTCCTCGGTTGAGGGACATCCTGGTTGTTTCCAGTTTCTAGCTATTACAAATAAGGCTGCTATGAACATAGATGAGGAAACTTCCTTATGATTCCATGAGGAGTCATTTGGGTGTATACCCAGAAGTGGTATGGCTGAGTCCTGAGGCAAAGCTATTTCAAGTTTTCTAAGATATCGCCAAACTGATTTCCATAGTGGTTGCACAATCCTGCACTCCCAGCAGCAATGGAGGAGGGTTTCCCTTTCTCCACACCCTCGCCAGCAGGTGCTGTCATTTGAGTTTTTTACCTTAGCCATTCTGACAGGTGTGAGATGGAATCTTAGAGTCTTCTTGAGTTGCATTTCTCTACTGATTAATGATGTTGAACATTTCTTCAAGTGTCTCTCAGTCATTAGTGATTCCTCCTTTGTGAACTCTCTGTTTAGCTCTGTTTCTCATTTTTTGATTGGATTATTTGGTTTCTTGGAATTTAATTTCTTGAGTTCTTTATAAATTATGAGTGTTAGCCCTCTGTCAGATGTGGGGTTGGTGAAGCCCATGGTATCTCTTTCCCTAAAGTCTGTGTAATTTTTATTACCATTTATTAAAATATAAACCACCAAGAGTTAAGAAAAAGGAGAACAAACTGTTTATTAAGTTATTCATATATGTCAGATATGTCCATGCATTTAAAAAATAGTAGTTATAAAAACTTTGTGAGACAGACATTTTATATGTGTGTTATAAATGTTGCTTACCAATACTTTTAAACATATTTTGGGAGAACTAAGATGGTGGTGGTTGGCATGGACACATTTTGAGTGCAGGGAAACCAACTAGAACACCGCAGATATATAAGCATGCTGAGCAACAATCTGAAAGGTGCAAACCTGCTGGGGGCTCACCTGGTAAACCCAGGGTCAAATAAAAGTCCCAGGGCAATACTTTCAGACACTCAGAAAAACAGACTAGCCAGCCACTGAAGCAGGATAGTTTCATCCTGAGAGGAGCCCCTGGGTCTGAGCCATTCAGGTCCCCAGCTAGCAGCTCCGAACCCCAGACAGGGCTACTCACCAGCTTCCTGAGCCCCTAGCTTCCATGCAGGTGTTCCTGCACCAAAAAGAAGATCAGCAGAGCCACGGGAATGGGCATTTTCTCGGGGGAACCATTATGGCAGGAACCCACAGCACATTCTGAGTTATGGGAGATCTGCTGGGCCACCTCAGTATATCTCCAGTAGAATGGCAGTCTGGGAGGCACAAGCATGTTTGGGCTCACCCAGAAAGGCTTTGAACAGTACAGGTCCCTCTACTGGATATAGAAACACTCAGAAGAACATGGTGGCCAGACAAGGCTGCAGAGGACACTTCCTGCCACAGCTCAGTGGCCTGCAGGTGTGATCAATTCAGGACCTAAGCAGGCAGCTCTGACCACCAGACAGAGATCCTCCTGGCTTTCTGAGTCCCAGCTTCCACATGGTTGCACCAGCACCCAAAAGAGGACTAGGAGAGCCACAGGAAGGGTAAGATAAGAATGGGCTGAAAGGTGGGTGGTCAAGTTAAAAGGCAATGGAGTTCTACTGAGTCCAAGCCCTGTGGATGGGTTGTGGTGTCCAAATCGGATCTCCCTGCCAGTGCACCTTGCCCCTCCTCAGCAGGGTATCCGGTTTTCAGCGTCTACAATTTTTGCCCTGGAGCAGCAGGTTCTTGGCCATTGCACCTTGCCAGAGTGATACAGACTACAAGGGCTCAGCACTTAGGCCAAGAGGCACAGAGGTGCCTTGGAGACCACCTAGGAGGAACCACCTGGGGGACCTATGACCACAGATCTGACCCTAGGACCAGACACATGAGCAGCAGGGGATCTGCAGCTCTAGCCTACAGTCTGTGGTTCTCTGACACCCCCACTGACCTCACTAAGAAGACCTGCTGGATTTCAGGACCCTGCAGGCTAGAATACCACACCCTACCACAATCTCTGACCTGAGTATCCAGTTGGGACATATCAGGAAGGGGTGAACTTCAGGAGGCCAACTTAGATCCAGCCTCCAACACAAGGCCCCACCCAACTTGTGGAGACCTATAGACCACCAAGATTTTACTGCCTCTCCAACAAAGCTCATTCCTTGGCACCATGTCCAGAAGACATTAGGAACAATCAGCTAAGGATAGCTAGGTGGCTAAAGGTCAGCAAAAGAACAAAAGTGACAAAAGTCAGGGAAATATGATTCCAACAAAATTCAGCTATGCTAATACAGCAAGCCCTGACCATCCCGCCACAGCTGAAACACATGAAAATAATGACAAATCTATATTTATGACAATGATAGAGGCCTTAAAAGAGGAAAGTAAATCCCTGAAAGAATTTAAGGAAATCATAATTGTACAAATGAAAGCAATGGAGAATTCCATGAGAGACCTCCAAGCTAACTTGGCCAAACAAGAGTAGGAAGGGGAAAAAGCTAAGAAAGACTTGCAGACAAAAACAACCAAATTGGAACAGGAAATGTATAAAACAGTTCAAGACCTGAAATTGGAAATGGAAGCAATAAATAAAACACAAGTATAGACAATCCTGGAGGTGGAAAACCAAGGAAAGAAAACAGGAACTACAGACATGAGCATCACAAATAGGATAAATAAGATGGAAGATAGAATCACAGCCATGGAAGACTCGACTAAAGAAACCAGTACAACAACCAAAGAAAATGAGAAATCTAATAAATTCCTCACCCACAACATCCAAGAAATCAAGGACTCAATGAAAAGATGAAACCTAAGAATTATAGGCATATATGAAAGAGAAGACGCATGACTCCAGGTAACATTTTCAACAAAATCATTGAAGAAAATTTCCCAAACCTAAAGAAAGAGATGCCAGTAAAATTCCAAAAGGCTTACAGAACACCAAATAGATTAGACCAGAAAAGAAACTCCTCTTGCCACATAAGAACTTAAACTCCAAATGTACAGAACAAAGAAAGAATACTAAAAGCTGTTAGAGAAAAAGGGCAAGTAACATATAATGGCAGACCCATGAGAATTACACCTGACTTCTCCTCAGAAACTTTAAAAGCCAGAAGGGCCTGGGAAGATGTCCTACAAGCCCTAAGAGACCACAGGTGTCAGCCCAGACTGCTATACCCAGCAAAACTTTCTATCACCATAGATGGAGAAAACAAGGTATTCCATGACAAAACCAATTTTAAACAATATCTATCCACAAATCCAGCTCTACAGAAGATCCTAGAAGGAAAATTCCAACCCTGAAAAGATAACTACACCCAAGAAAATACAGGAAACAAAAAACTGCACTGCAGCTAAACCAAAAGAAACATATTTTGTATATATTGCACACATGTGCATTTATATGTACATATCTATGTCTAACTAGCTTCTCAAGGACACATAATTTGGAGGGAATGTTTAACTTTGTGGTATATGTGTGTGAGTCTTATGGATATACAGGTATGTGGCTGTGGGCACATGCACACCACAACATACATATGAAGATCAAAGGACAAATTTCAACTTTTGGCCCTCACCTTTCTACCTTGTTTGAGACAAGGTCTCTTATGCTGCATAAACCATGCTATCTGATGGAATGGAGCAATGCCGCTGTCATAAAGAGCACTTGCTGCCTTTTAGGAGGACTCAGGTTTGGTTCCCAGCACCCCACATTCAGTGGCTCTTAGTAACTTCAGTTCCAGATGATCTCTTCTGGCCTCTGGGGGCACATGCATGCATGTGATGTATATACACACACTCAGACACACACATACACGTAAAATTTTTTTAAGTCTTTACAAAAGAAGCAGACTAGCTGGACCATGAACTGCTGAATATCCTGTCTCAATCTCCCACTTAGTGTGAGCATGCTGGGCATGTAGGCACTTATACTTGGGCAAATGCAGCCCAACTCATTGCTTTGCTAAGCACATTTACCCACCGAGCCATCACCCCAGCACCCTTTTGTTTGATTGCTTGTTTTGTTCTTGTTGTTTTGCTTCTAGAAGAGAAACCTAGGACCTCAAACAAGCCAGGCAAGTGCTCTACTGTAGATCATCAACCCTAACCCAAGGATACATTGTTATTTAATAGCAAATACAGAGTTCAAAACAATCATCTCGTTTCAAATCCATTATGTTTTACTTGACATCTCAGTGCCAGACCTCTTTAACACATAAAAAAAACCCAAAACTGAAAAAGACTTCATATTAGTTAGTTTTTCTCTGACACAATTATCTTAACAAAGGCAAATTAAAGAAGGAAGGACTTATTTTTAGCCCATAGTTTGAGAGGTTACAGTCCATCATTTTGGGGAAAGCATATTGGTGATAGTATAAGGCAACTAATTACATTGCATTGACAGTCAAGAACCAGAGACACAAATACTGGACTCCAACTGACTGATTTTTTACTTTTTATTCAGGCTGGGAGCCCAGTTCACGAGATGGTGACCCCCACATTTAGGGTACATTTTCTTTCTTCGGTTAAAGCTTTCTGGAAACAGCCTCACAGACATAATCAGAATTGTGTCTCCTAGGTGATTCTAAATCCAATCATGTTGACAAAGATTAATGCTACGATTCACATCCATAAATATATGTATTTTGTTCTTTTGGTAATGTGTACCATCTCCTAATACACAGGGACTAGAAAGTGCTATGGAACTTTAAAATGATAAGATTTAGGATATTAGATAGCTCAGTGGTTGAATAGTTACCTTCTATATGTACAGTGCAAAGAGAGAAAGGGTGATCTAGTTCATGCCAGCTAAACTGAAGCTCCATTTTGTATAATCACTGGTAAATTTATAGGATAATCCTTAAGATCTGATAACATAGATGAGAGTTGGAGAGATTTCTCAGTGGTTAAGAGCACTTGCTGTTCATGCAGAGAACCCAGGTTCAATATCGAGCACCCACTTGATGGCTCATAACCATCAGTAACTACAGTTCCCAAATATGCAATGTTTCCTTCTGGCCTCCTCAGGCACAGCACACATGCACTGTATATGTATGCAGGCAAACACTCATACACATAAAATGAATAAATCTTTTTAAATTTTTTAAAAGGAATTGATACTATAACCAACTTTATAAAAAGTTTATATAAATTGATGAGCAGTAGATGCCTAGTGGATAATTAAAGGAAATTAGTATACTTTGGATGAAAGCCTAACTTTTGAAGTTGACATTAATGAAAAAGAAACTATGCTTTTCAAAATATAATGCCGTGTGTCACCAGGATGTTATACTGATATCAGTGAAATTCCTTGGGGTTAATTAGCTAAATCCTGGAACCAACTGATAAAAATTCAAATGCTAGAGTTAGATAAACCACGGATATAACATGTGAGTAATTCTTAAATTTTCATCGAATGTCCTGAAAAACCTTGTACAAAAATTATAGCAGCACTCTTTCCTCATTCTCACTGCTCTTTCAAATATCTGCCACACATGATCTGGCTCTGTTCACAAGGCAGTGCAAGTAAAGTAAGGCAATGTATTTAACGTCAGGATCAACACCTCATTGTTAAGTGCTCTGCTCAAAAGGAGATGTAACTGCCTAGCTGACAAATTTCCCCCTTATCATAATCTGAGGATTTCTCTCCTGAGCCAAAATGGAGATTTTAATAAGGACTCTCAATTGCTAGATCTACAACTGCTGTTCCTATTTGAATTACAGTGCATAATTGCAAGGTAGTCCTCCCTCCCAATTTTCCCTCAGTACAACACAAATGCTTTTAGTCATCAGCTGGTATGAAAAATGTTACAGAAAATAATCTCTTTTTAAACTAAAGAGTCTCTAACAATAGCTTTTAAAAAAGAAAAAAAAAGCTATGTTAGATAATTGCCACAGTAACAGCCTTGGCATTTGTGTGTCTCACAGAGAATGTGTAGGAAAGTCACTTTACTGTCTCACTTTGCAGATCATCTTGTTGCATTCACAACAGTCTATGACATCCATTTTAAGCACACAAGAATGTATGCACAAGTCCCCCTGCCCTGACACATGTACACATTTCCCACTACCTCCTAAGAGCAAGACAAAAGGGAACTTACTGTCCAAAGATGTTGCTAATAACAACTTCTTAATGCTACTTCCAGCATGTAATTTTAGCTTCCATAATTTTTATCAAGGTGTTTATGAGGCATTATTTTAGGGAAAGTGCTTAAGTAGTCATTCTCATTTCAGAAGCTATTTCCATAATGGGCTATTCACATTACAACACAGTGATGAAATGCAGAACAACTGCATGCTTAGAGGAAATTTTTCTTTGGCATCTGGCCATATTCTGGTCTCCTTGCAAGCCTCTGCATCTGGTGAAAGGAAAAAAGAAAAGATACTTGAAAGATTTTGGGCTTTCATGTTGTAACACTAACTCCAGTGGCTTCTGATGCCCCACAAGTAATCACTGTCAGATAGCCAAAGGGCTCCACTGTGCCTGTTTTCTGAAGGGGGGAGAAAAAAAAGATATTTCCCATTTCATTTCAATGTCAGTGAGTAGTGACAGTTCAGGGTTACAGTTCACACGTTATTTGATTTCTCTAGTGATTTGAAACCTCACTGGAGCGACATATTTAAAAAAAGAATCAGTGTCCCTGTGGTTTACAAGGATGGGTGTTCTAGACGCAAAATTAATTATAAAAAAAACGTATGCCAACCAGGTGTGGTGACTTGTGTTCTGTAATTCCAATACTTGAGCAGGTGAGGCAGGAGAATTACCATGAGTTCAAGACCAGCTTTGGCTATTTAGTTTCAGGCCAGGTTGATCTACAATGTGAGAACTTGTCTCAAGAAATATCCAAAGAGAGAGGGACACGGTAGAGTAGTATGATGCATATTTTTAATTCAGAATGAACAAGATTAGCATATATTTGAGAGAAAAGCTTGGAGACTTTGTCTACACAGAGGGATGCACAAACGTGAGAATCATGAGTTCTCTCTGTATTTTACCAAGAGTTACTTCAAAGCACTGACAGAGATGAAGTTATTGTCTGCCAGGGATGTTGGCGCAATTTTCCTCATTGAAATGGTAGACTGGACAACCAGATGGCCTAAAGACACTATTTTCTCCTGGTTGTTGAGAATGACCTGGGAGTGGGTTGCTAAGATCTTAAACTATAATTCAGATAATGATTCAGTCTTTGGTACAGGATATACCCAGAATTTTCATTATTTTTAAATGTAGCATGCACATGTGTATGCATGTCACATGTGCCACATAGAGAATGTTGATATTAGGAGACAGCTTGTAGGAGTTGCTTTTCTTCTTCCACCACCAGGGTCCTGGGTATCCAATTCAAGACATTAGGCTTAGCAACTGCCTTATCCACTTGGCCATCTCAACCACCCTGCACACTGAAATTTGACATTTGCTGCTCTAAGGAACAGAGCTCTGGACTGAGGAAACTCTGACTCGACTGCTTCCATATCCTCCGATGGCAACCCTGATCAAATCACTTACCTTCGCCGGGCGTGGTGCTGCACGCCTTCAATCCCAGCACTCGGGAGGCAGAGGCAGGTGGATCTCTGTGAGTTCGAGGCCAGCCTGATCTACCAAGTGAGTCCAGGACAGCCAAGGATACACAGAGAAACCCTGTCTCAAAAAACCTTTAAAAAAAATCACTTACCTTCTCTGGACCTCAGTTATATCGAAGCGAGAAGGCAGAACTAGATGGTTTCTATAGTCTCCTCCAACTCTCTAAGATTGTTACAAAATCCATAGAGTAGTCCCTATTTTATCAATCTACTGAATAACTGTGACTTTGTTATTTAACCTCAGGATCCCTCCTTCCTTTCTATCAAAAAGAATACATATCATATAAATTCTTGGCTAGAGGAATGAGATGCATGCAGCTGTTTCCAGTTCCACAATTAAGCCAAGTATTAATGTGTAATAGAACTTGGACCAAGTTAAAATACCACATTTTCCATCTCAATCATTTGGAATAAAAGATATGATAAATGCCCTTAGAATACTGTCACTTGTAGTTTAGTTTTCAGCCATTCATGTAACTAAACTGGTTTAATCTCATTAACATTGAAGTGCATGGTGACAATATAAACAAAATTATCCTATTCTGGTCTCTTTGAAACCAAAGATTCCATACTCCCATTCCATTTTGAATTTACTTGAATGAACACATCCTTTCTCTCTAAGATAATAATGGAATTTTTCCTATATGACAGTAACAAAACCAAAGAATCAAAATCATACTAATAGAGAATAACATGTTAAAGAAATTTTGTTTTTGTTTTGTTCTCATTCGTTTATTTATTCACTTTACATTCCAATCCCAGCCCCCTCCTTCCTCTCCTCCCAGTCCCACCCTCCCACCCTCTTCTCAGAGAAGGGGAGCCCCCTCCCCCTATACCAACCCATCCTGGCACCTCAAGTCACATCAGGACTAAGTGCATCCTATTCCACTGAGGCCAGACAAGGCAACACAGCTAAGGGAAAGCGATCCAAAAACAGGCGACAGAGTCCATGTCAGAGACAGTTGCTCCATTTGTTAGCGGACCCACAGGAAGACCAAGTAGCCCATCAGCTACATATGTGTAGGGGGTCTAGGTCCAGTCCATGCATGCTTAAAGAGATGATTTTAAAGTCTTGAGTAAGATAAAAAAAAATATAATTCTTTATAAAAGCTGTACTGTGGAGAAAGAAACACTCACTTATTGGTGATAAGAATGTAAATTAAAATTTTAAGTTTTTTTAATTTTTTAATTTTATTTTTTATATACATTACATCCAACCACAGTTTCCCCTACCTTCTCGCCATCCTCCTCTAACCTCCCACCTCCCCTCCTCTCCTCCCAAACCCCCTATCTCCTTCTGTTCCAGATCCACTCCTCCTCCATTTCCCTTTAAAAAGAGCCGACCTCCTAGGGACACTTTACCAGCTGAGTACAGACTCTCCTCCTCCTAAGGATATCAACCAAACAGTGGTATAACAAATTGTAATAAGGCCGGGCACAACCCCTCATATCAAGGCTGGATAAGGGAGCCCAGTAGAAGGAAAAGGATCCCAAGCACAGCCAAAAGTGTCAGAGATAACCTTCACTCCCACTGTTAGGGGCCCCTAATAACAGTAAGTTAAACTAGGCAGGCATGGTGGCGTACACTTTTAATCTCAGCACTAGGGAGGCAGAAGCAGGCGAATCTCTGTGAGTTCAAGGTCAGCCTGGTCTACAAAGTGAGTTCCAGGACAGCCAGGGCTTGGTACACAGAGAAACCCTCTCTCAAAAACCAAAAAAAGAAAGAAAGAAAAGAAAAGAAAAAAGAGAGATAAACAAATAAATGTTATAAAAATTGTTTTTTTAAAAAACATTAAGATATATAACCATAACGTATATGCACAGGATCTATCTCAGACTTATACAGGTTCCCTGATTATTCCTTCAGTCTCTGTGAGCCACTATGAGCCCCTCTTAGTTGATTCTGTGGGTTGTATTCTCCTAGTGTCTTCAACCCCATTGGGTCCTACAATCCTTCCTCCCCCTCTTCTGCAGGATTCCCCTGGTTCCTCCTAGTGTTTGGCTGTGGGTCTCTGCATCTACTCCTACTAAATTTCCCTTCCATCTTCATGTACTTTTTTTTTCTTTTGAACAAATGGTATAATCTATAGTGCCTGTTTGTATGCACATGGGTGTAGGGCCACCCACTGGAATGTGAATAGTCTAGTAGGGATCACATCCCTGAAGAAAACTGACTTTGCCTTCCTCAGCTGCCATCAACTGCCAGTAGCTCCTCAGGTGAGAGGGGGCCCTGGCAGCTGGGATTTTGGATGGCTTAGTCTTGTGTACATCTAATACAGCCATAGCTCTGAGTTCTTATGTACAACAGCCCTGTCATATCAGAAAACAATGTTTTGGAGTAATCCTCTCCAACCACAATCTTTCTGCAACCCCATCCATGACAGTCCCTTAGCCTTGGCAGGAAGGGGTATGATAATAGATATCCCATTTAGGGCTGAGCACTCCACTGATACTTATTTAAGAAAATAAGGAAATACACTCCACATTATATAAAGTGAAATAATCTCCAAGTAAAACAAGCAATAAAGAAGTATTGCAAAACATTGTGTACAGGCTTCTTCTCTGTGTTTGGCTAAGTACCATGGGATATTTTACAAATATAAAGTCTGAAGTCATTGATTGTTTACATGGAGTATAACTAAATAAGAACAAAGATTTCACTGTATACTTTCCACTACCTCAAATTTTGAGCTGTATGAATATTTAACTTTTCACAAGAAAGACAGTTAAATTTTTAGATGTTGTAGAGATTGACATTGTTTATTGTGTGCATGCATTTATATAAACATTTAAATGTGAGAAAATCTAGAATGATCCACACCCTTGGTGTGAAGAGGTGAGAAGTGAGGTATATGTGGAATAAACATTTGCTTTACTCTGTGTTTCTTGAATTTTAAAATGATATTTCAAAATCTCACACATAAACAGTCTTGTATTAAAGGGCTGGGACTGAAAGAGTAGATGTATAAGAGGCTGAACCAAGCTAATTTGGTTTTGAATGACATCAAGTGAATGAGTCTTTGATGGATTGAGATAAGACCATGCCATTCAAGGACTTGCAAGGAAACACTTAGGTGACTTTCCATCTCATAACCAACCAACTCTGTGGAGAATACCAAAACTGAGCTGTTTAAAAGGCAAAACATATGAGGAGACAGGCAGGAGAGTCATATGTACATCTGTTTCAGAGGACACCTTATACTTGTGAACCATGTAGTCATTGAAGCTACTGAAAAGAACTTTGGATTTAGAGTCAGAAGTCCTGTATTTAATGTCAGACTACACATTACAGATGGGGTGAGTTTGGTTAATGAACTATCTGTCACTGACAGATAATTACCTGCCCTATACTGTAATCTAGCTCAACAAAGTTACTGAGAAAAATAAAATGAGGTGACATATATGAAAATGTGTTGTAGACTGGACAGATTGCTCAGTGGGTAAAGGTGCTTGCAGCCAGGCCCAATGATCTAAACATTCTACCCTGGGAACCCATATGGTAGAAGGAGAGGACTGACTCCCACAAGTTGTCCTCTGAGTGCCACATGTGTGCTATAGCATGTATACACATATACTAAATTAACATTTTTTTGAAAAAGCATGTTGTAAACTATATTGAAGTGCATATTGTATCATAGCATTTTAGCACATATGGTGGTGAGTAGCAGAGATAATAACTGGCTAAAATATCATCTCATATATTGTCATAAAGGCCAGTTCCTATTTTTACTTGGAGACTCACATGAAAACTTTGAAAGGATATAACTTCCAGAAAGTCTCTGGTTCAAAATTTGGTGTTCTGCATGTATTCTTGTCTGTGCATGGGAAAATAGTAACATACTAGAAAGTACATAGTAATAGGAGAAGAAGATAGACATTTGTCTCTTTTGTTCTTCTGAATTCTGAAAAATGGATTGAAAGTATTAACGTTTTTTTTATTCCAGTTGTCTACCTCATACTCTATCATGCCATTTTTGTGTTCTTTGCATGGACCTACTGGAAGTCTATCTTTACACTCCCACAGCAGCCAAACCAGAAGGTAAGAAAGAATATTTGTTACTTCACAAAGTTAAGAACAAATGAAACTAAAGATACCAATAAAACAAGAAGAGAACAAAAGGAGGAATAAATAACCTTTACATTCAAAAGAAACTCAGGATGTTTTGTATGTATGTTTGTTTGTTTGTTTGTTTGTTTTTCAGATAAAGGTATTGCCCAAACTGGCCTTAAATTCCTCCAGTGATCCTCCATCACCTCCTTTGAATAGCTGGGACTATAGTGGCACACCACCTTGTCTGGCTAAGCATAAACAGAAAAGGATTCACCCAGAGAAATTAAGGGTAGACTAAGCTATTGAAGGAATTTGTGCAGTCACCAACCTTGGGTATATCTTTAAGACTAGGAAACCACTGTCTGAAATGGGGCTCTGATTACAGCAGAATCGAAGCCATTTCGATTCTGAGACATCATCTAGTTCAATTCTATGAAACTGTATTATTTTATAATGGTATCCAGCAAGAAACTAAAAGGTAACTCTGAGAAAAATTCAATAGTTAATCCAACTGTTTTAAGCTGTGTTCTCTTGAATCCATGTGTTTCTTGCACTATTTGAAAGAGTTAGGAAAAGTGATAATCTCAGGCATTTATTGTCTGTAACTACTTTAAAACGAATTAAATTTGTAAGCAGAAAGAAACAATGGGAGAGATCTTACCAAAGCTATTAACACAGAAAACAAAATACTATTTTAAAAATGTCTCTTTCATGAAAATACAAAAGAAAAATAAAGCACAGGGAAAGGTGTAATACAGAAAGAAAATAATGAGCAAAATGGCAAGTATATTTTCTACTGAATGCTTAAAATATAAATGGATTAATTTATCCACTTAAAAGACTGAGATTTCTGGACATAGTTGATCATCCTACAATCCAAGAATTCTAGAGGCTGAGACAGGAAGATTGCCACAAATTTGAGGCCAGCCTTAGGCTACAGAGTGAGACATTATTTCAAAAAATAATAAAAGAAATAAAATATTATGGAATAAGGTGTGGTGCAATACACCTTTAATATGGAAGTCTAGAGGGAGAGGCAGATAGACTTATGAACTTGAGGTCAGCATGGACTACAGCTGCATAATGAGGCCTTGTTTCAAAAAAAAATGTATTATAAAAGCCTGAGATTAACAAACTAGATTAAAATCATATCTATATTTAATTTTTCTATAATACAGTTAACATTAATACCAAAGACATAAACAAGTTACCAATAAATGGTTAGAAAATGTATTATAAGCAAATAATAATCAAAAGAAAGCAAAAGCATTTATGCTGATGTCAAATAAGAGACTTTCTTAGGGAAGAAAGGAAGGGAAGGAAGAAAGAGAGAGAGGGACTGGGTTGTGGTTCAGAGATACAGTGCATCCCTGGCTCTGTATTTGATCCATCACAACACAAATACGTTTTTAAGGAGAGTTAAGTCAAACACAAGAGAAAAAGAAATACAATATGTATCAATAAAAGGGTCAATGTATTATATATGGTTCTGGGTTAGAGCATTTGATTAGCAGTTTGTTGGATTCCATCTCCAGCACCATAAAAAATGAAGAGTCAGTTGATCAATATGTTAAAGTTATTTTTAAAATGAACCTGAAAAATAGAAGCAAAACCTGGGAAAATTCTGTTCTGCCATAATAGTTAAAAGACACCAGTTCTTGATGAAAACATGTGGAATCCTGTGGAAGGGGGGGGGGAGATGACTGTAGGAGCTAGAGGTGTTGAGGACACCAGGAGAACATGGCCCACAGAACCAACTAAGCAGGACTCAGGGGCTCACAGAGACTGG
>CAJQZJ010000542.1:2711287-2723965 GCA_907164525.1 Lophiomys imhausi
TTCTTCTTCTTCTTCTTCTTCTTCTTCTTCTTCTTCTTCTTCTTCTTCTTCTTCTTCTCCTTCTTCCTCCTCCTCCTCCTCTTCTTCTTCTTCCTCTTCCTCCTTCTCCTCTTCTTCTTCCTCCTCCTCCTCCTCTTCTTCTTCCTCTTCCTCCTCCTCCTCCTCCTCCTCCTCCTCCTCCATCTCCTCTTCCTCCTCCACTTCTTCTTCTTCTTTTTGTTTTTTGAGACAGGGTTTCTGTGTTTAGCCCTGGCTTTCCTGGACTCACTATGTAGACCAGACTAGCCTTGAACTCAGAAATCTGTTTGCCTCTGTCTCCCGGGTGCTGGGATTAAAGGCATGCACCACCACTCCCAGCTAATTTATTTAATTGTTCCCTTGATTAAAATGAGATGTCTTTTTTTATATCTTCTCATTATTTTTAGTTGGATGTCCATTTTGTCAGATGTTAAGATAGCAATGCTTTCTTGATTGCTCCCTGGTCCCATTTGATTGAAGTACTTTTGTCCATCCTTTCCCTCTACACCAGAGCCTATCTTTAAAGTTACGATGAGTTTCTTGATCCAGAAAGATGGATTCTGTTTCTTCATTCATTCAGCCAGCATGTGTCTTTTGACTGGAGAATTGAGGGCATTGATATTTAAAGTTTTTATTGAAAGATGTGTGTCGATTACAGACATTGTGTTTTTGTTTCTTTGTTGTTATTTGTGTCCTCAGTGGTACCTCATGTTTCAGTAATTACAGCTTCATTTGTTTTCTTTCCACTGTTGCTTGGCTATGTTTATTCTTCAGCTGAAGTATTGTTTCCTGCATTTTATTTAGGGTTGATCTGTCAGATATAAAACATTTTTAGGCTGTTTGTATCATGTGAAGTTTTTCTTTTTCCTTCAACTATAACAGATAATTTTTCTGGGTACAGTAGTCTAGGTTGGCAATCATGGCCCTTTAGAATGTGGAATGCAGGGTAGCAGAGTGGCGCAGCGGTAAGAATGTGGAATGCATTGATCCAGGCACTTTTAGCTTTCAGAGTTTCCATGGAGAAATCAACTATTGTTCTAATAGGTTTTCCTTTACAAATGACTCATGTCTTTCTCTTGCAGCTCTCAATATTCTTTCTTTGTTCTGTATACTTGGTGTTTTAACTATGTTATGCCATGGGGATATTTTTTTTCTGGTCTTGTCAATTGGGCATTCCATATGCTTCTTGTATCTATATATTTTCCCTTAGCTTGTGTAAGGTATATTTTTCCTTAGTTTGGGGAATTTTTCTTCTTTGAATTTATTGAAGATCCTTCTATGCCATTGACCTGGAATTTTTCCTAGGGCAAGAAGGGTGTTTGGAGGGAAGCATCAGGTGAAGTTTCCTGGCTAGACCCTGGCATAAGATGGCAGCACCTGGCTGGGTAGAGAGGGTGGATGTAGTTCTCAGGGCCCACAGTCTATGTGCAGTGAGATCATAGCTGTCCCAAATAGACCTAGGCATTGGATGTGGGACCTAGGCTAGACCTGGGGAGTTCAAGTGTGTGGATTTGAGAACCAGGCAGACTTGCATGGATAGAACCTGGTACAAGTTTTGCAGGGCTTAGCTGGGAAGAGATGTTCAATGGGCACATGAGGGGTCTGTCTATAGGTTGGTAATAGATACCACAAGTCCTAGCCAGAGCCTAGAGTTTGAGGGTCTGCGAAGTCAGATTGACCAGACTAGACAAGGGTACTGAATGTGGGACTTGGGCTATATTTAGTGGTTGGTGCGTGAATAGAGGGATAAATTAGGTGGACTCACCTGGCTAGACTCTAGTGCAAAATGTGAAGGACCTGGTGGCTGGAGACATTGGTTGGGAGTAAAAATTCTTATCAAAACCAGATAGAAAAGTATATAATTTAAGTAGTAGTATAGAAAATATGATAAAAAACAGAGTATCTGAACTAGATGCATATGTGGTAATTTATACCCAGAGATATATTTTGTTTAGTTTCTCATATGTCTTATTCTTTTTATCAAGAGAGAATAATTGTTCATGTTTGTGGGGCACAATGTGGTGTTTGAAACAAGTATACGGTGTGCAATATTAAATCAGAGTCATTTTTGTCTCCTTAAGCATTCATTATTTTATGTGCATTTGGAACCTTTCAGTTCCTTTCTTCACATTCTTTATAAAATACATAATAAACTACTGTAACCCTCTTATGCTATAGAACATTAGAATTTAGTCCTCCTATTGTGACTGTATTTTTATGCCCATTATCCAACCTTTTTGTCGTTTGAATAAGATGTCCCCTATGGTCTTGTACATTTGAATAGTTGATCCCCCATTGCTGTTGCTGTTTGGAGAGGCTTAAGAGATGTGTCCTTGCTGGAGGAAGTATGTCTGTCACTGGAGGCAGACTTTGAGAACATAAAGACTCACACTATTTCAAGTTTGTTTTCTCTGCTTCCTGCTAGTGGTTCAAGATATATGCCTTTGTTCCACCATCATGGACTCTAACCTTCTGGAACCATAAGCCCAAATAAACTCTTTAATAAGTTAACTTGATCATAGTGTTTTATTGCAGCAATAGAAAAGTAGCTATGTACTCCTTCTATCCTGCTACCTATAACTCTTTCTGACTTCTAATGACTGCTAGTCTACATTCTTCATCTATGAATCATTTTTTAGCTTCTGCATAGAAACAAGAATGTGTAATACTTGACCTTCCTAATCTTCAACCTTAATACAGAATCTCTGCTTATACATTAATAAGTTCATCCAGATATAATTTTACATCCTTCCAGTGTTGTCCTATATACTTAATATCTGTTCCCACACATTTACTTTGGATGTATGTGTTTGTATTACAAAAATCAAGTAGTTCTTTTCAAATGTGTGGTATATCCTCATAGGTCACACTGTGTATCTCACCTTTCTGTACATCCTGTTGCTTTGGACTAATTGTAGTTCTAGAGTCAGAGAAAAATGGGTCCTGAGGAGAATCAGCATTGTATTGTATGGCGGCCACAGTTTTTTTGGTGCATCCCTTTAGTCAGGATAGAAAAGCTAATGCCATCAATAATGAAGAGGCTGGTTCCACTGGTAATATGGGAGGCAACTTCCTATGGGAAAGGATATTCAAAAAAAATTAGGAGCTCAAAAACTCTGACTTCACCAGGTCTTCTTACAGAATTTTACTCTTTCACAGTCAGTGGCCCCTGTGTAGTAGTAAATATCGTACAAAACTAGTTCAACTTGCATTATAATTTAAGTAGTCCCAAGATGAAATTCTGTATTTGATTTCCACCAGTCCCTGTCCTGTGTCTATAGGAGATAAGCATCTCCTTGAGGAGAAACATAGAAGATTTCAGATCATTTATGTAATTCTTGAGCAGGAAATTTGAAGCCCATATAACATTCTTTTCTTTCATTTCTTTTCCAGTGTTCTTAGGAACAGCAAGCCAACCTGGTTATATTAGTTTTCTTAAAATGTTCAAAAATGTATACACAGCCACCTATTTCCTTGCTTCTTCTCCTGATTGATAGCATTTTTTGAAGATACTTTATACATTTGCATTGCCAGAGCATGTCATGGATTACCAGTATCCTCTTTAATACTGAAATGTAGTAATTAATTTAATTTAATCAAATTTTCAAACCTTAATTTGAGTAACATAACCAACCCACTTTAGAAAGTCAAATTGGGGACAACTTCAGAAAATCATTTTTAACCCCTAGAATCACTCTCAGTACCAAAATCTATATTGCTTGCATTACTCTGAAGAAAGAGAACTAGTAGATTGAATTAGATAGAAAGGTGATTATATAGATAAGTAGATAGATAGATAGATAGATAGATAGATAGATAGATAGATAGATAGATAGATAGATAACTTATTATGAGAATTTATTTCTGGTAACTGCAAAGGCTGAAAAATTCCACTATCCATGTGTGAAAGGTGATGGTATAGCTCATGTTTGAACTAAAAGGCCTAAACATGAGGAAAACCAAGGGTGTAGAATCTAAGCCAAACCAAATCCTTGAGAACCAGAGGGCTGATGGTGTAGTTTTCAGTTGAAGTCTGATGACCTGAGGAAAAGGACTTCCAGACTGCTTAAGTTCCAGTCAAAGAGCAGCAAGAGACTAATGTCCCAGCTCATGCAGTCAGGCAAAGAGCAGACTCTCCCTTTCTCTGGCTTTTTGTTTTATTCAAACCCTTTTCAGATTGAACATAGCCAACCCACACTGCAGAAGATTATCTGCTTTTCTGAGTCTACCCATTCAAAGAGCACTTTCCTCTGGAAACACTCTCATAACACACAGATAAAAAACCTATCCAAATATATGGGAACCCAATTGTTCACTTCTCTGTTGGTGTGATAAAACATTAACCAAATGCTACTTGGCTAGGAAAGGGCTTATTTTTAATTTTGTTGTTGTTGTTGTTGTTTGTTTTTCAAGACAGAGTTTCTCTGTGTAGCCCTGGCTGTCCTGGATTCACTTTGTAGACCAAGCTGGCCTTGAACTCACAAAGATCTGCCTGCCTCTGCCTCCCAAGTGCTGAGATTAAAAGCGTGCGCCAGCACTGCCTGTTTATTTTATATTACACTTTTAGTTAACATTCCATTACTTAGGTAGTCAAGACAGGAACACAAATATATAAATGCCCAGTTGTCTTCATTCTCTTGTCTATTGCTAGGACAAAACCTGAACAAAAGCAACTTGGAGGAGAAGGGATTGATTTCATCTTAACACTCCAAATAACATTCCATCAGCAAGGGAAGTTAAGGCAAGAACTGAAGCAGGAAGAACACTCTCCATGGCTTGCCCAGCTAGCTTTATTTATTCTTAACACAGAGTCACCTGCCCAGGGATGGCACCATCTACAGATAGCTGAATCCTCACATATCCATCATCAGTTAAGAAAATACTCCACAGACACGCCCATGGGCCATTCTGAATTCCTCAATTCAGGTTCCCTCTTCCCAATTGATTCCAGTTTGTATCAAACTGATAGAACTAACCAGCACACCAAAAAGGTTGACACATAAAATTAGCCATCAAGCCCTTCAAAGAGCTCAGAAATGATCACTAAAAACACAAAGAACTGTAAGGGCCATGAGACAGACAGAAGATTGCAATTCACAAGGGCAGAGAGGTGGCCAAAGTCACTGGAGCATAGAGAATGGAGAGTGGTGCAAAGGATGATTGAAAAGTTAGGCAGAGGCCACAAGCTATGACACAGAATTTGTATTTTATTCTTAACATGTTGGAAATTGATTGCATGTCAAGTGGATAATAATATGATTTGATTTACTTTTTAACAGATCATGTAGCAACTGTGAATACTAAGTATTGTGTGGAAGCAACAATGAAGGACTAATGATCAATTATAGAATTATTGTAGGTGTATATTGAGAAATGATACGCTCTTTCTCCAACCCCTGCCAATCATACACCACACACACATACTCATTAGTAGATATGAACTCAGGACTGTGCTGAATTTGCAGCCTATTCTGTTAAATCATTGATATGTGCCTAATGCACACTTTAGATAGAATTGTTATATTTCAAAATTATCTATACCTTTAAGTTTTAGACAATAGCCAGGGTGGTGGCCTAATGTACACTTTAGATAGAATTGTTATATTTCAAAATTATCTATATCTTTTAGACAATAGCCGGGCGTGGTGGCTCACGCCTTTAATCCCAGCACTCGGGAGGTAGAGGCAGGCGGATCTCTGTGAGTTCAAGGCCAGCCTGGTCTACAAAGTGAGATCCAGGACAGCCAGGGCTACACAGAGAAAACCTGTCTCAAAAAATCAAAACAAAAACAAAAAGTTTTAGACAATAATAATAGCATTATACAACTGTACATAGCAATATTCTATCAGTAAATGTAGAGAAAATTAAAAGAAAAGAATAATAAATGTCTTTAATTGGAAAGGAAGGAGGAAGAGGATATATATCCCAAAAGTAAGAAGTCAGAAAAACAACTGTACAAGTTAGAGCCCTCCTATTCATTTGCTCATTTTCTCTGTCATGGCCTTAGTTATCACACTTGATATGGCACAGTTTTCTATTTCTTTATCTGTAAGGTGGGAAATTAAACAGAGTGTTCTAGATAGAATGTCTCCTCTCTTCTTCAAATTGTTATCCTGAGAACCACATTCTTTTTCATATTGTAGAAATTGTGTCTATCTTATACAATGTAATCTCTGGAAATGGGAGATAAATTCTTCTTTTCAAAGAGGAAAGTTGGAATGAACAGGCTAAATGAGTTCCCAAATCACTGGAACAGTTGATAGTATTTAGTTTATAATACAAAATCTTGTGGTCAGTTATCCAAATATGAAGTTTTCCTCCTTCTTTCATCCCTTAAAGGTGTTTTTAAGACTGATCTAACACAAAAGATTACCTACCACAACCTACTATGTTATTATATTTTGCTTGGCAGCTTGCAATATGTTTGACCATCTTTAGTCACTGTGTAACAAAATATATCCACAAACTAGTAAAGCATAGGGTCTTATATTGGCCCTGAACTCATACTAACCACCTTCTATTTCTTATAGCTGTACGATTCTGTGACCGGTGCCATCTAATCAAGCCAGACCGCTGCCATCACTGTTCTGTCTGTGCCATGTAAGTGACAACTATACTTTCCCTGGGCTGATGCTGGCCACTGATGGTTGCCTAGACAACAAAATGACTGATCCTAACATGTAACCATGCCTAGATAAGAGCATTTCTTTTGAGGCATAATGAACACATGCCAAACACTCTCACAGGGGAGATAATCATTCTAGTCTAAAGATAGAAAACTAATACTGCATTTTCAAAAGAAACATTTCATATTAAATGACTTCAGATTTATAAATTTATTGTGAAGAGAATTCTCATATGTCCCACACCCACTTTTCCATGTTATTAATATATTCCATTATCATGATACATTTATAACATTAATTAACCAATATTAAGACATTGTTTTTCATTGTATTCTATTGTAATATAGATTATCAAAAATGAAATCTTCTAATAGCAAACCTCTATGTAGTTTACAGCTTTTACTATTCAAACCAATGCTATATAAATGTCCTTGTCCAGATGTCATTTTGTATGTGTATATCTGTTCCATGATTTATATATAACTTTTAACTGGGATATGCTTTTTAGATATTCTCACTTTCCTCCTAATATTATTTTTCTGTTTCAGGATTTCATCCAGTATACCACATTACATTAAGTAGTCATGTCTCTGTAGGTCCTCCAATCCAGGATAATTTATCAGACTTTACCTTGGTTTTGATAACCTTGATAGTTTGGGGGATTAAGAATCAGATGCTTTATAAATTTTTCCTTAGTTAAAATTTGTTTGTTCTTTTCTCATGATCATTATAATGGGGTAATGTGATTTGTGGAGGAAGATCATGGAGTACTATTTTCTAAACTAAAGTACTATTTTCATTACATGATATCAAGGGTACATATAAATGTGACTTTTGACTACAGTGTTAATATTGAACATCTCTCTCAACTGATGTTTGCCAGGTGTTTCCAGTGTAAAATTATTCTGTCCCCCTCTCATTTCTGACCTATACTCTTTGGATGGAAGTCACTATACACACTCCACAATAAAGTAATAGGATTCTTCTCATTGAAGGTGAATATCTGCATAAATTATTTAGAATATGTCTGCATAAGAAGATGTGTCTCTTCTGCCTCACTTATGTGTTTATTCAATCATTTGAATCAAATGCAAAGGCATAGATATTTATTTTCTATTTTGTGTTATTAACCAACACTACATTTTATTTTGTCTCTCAAATTGTTCCAGGTTTGTAAAATCCCCTTTTTGTGTTTGTATATATAATATTCATGCCTTTGTTCTTGAGTGCCTATTCCACTATTTCTCTTACATTTGATTCAAGCACAGGCATATATTTCCCTTGTACAATTATAAACTAAGTAAACAAAGCTAAACGTGACATCTTGAACCTTTTTACTGTATCAGTAGTCAGGAGTTCAAGGCTGCAATTTTAGAGTTGTCATTTGCTGCGAGCATAATTTCCGAATGCTGCTGTGATGTGATCATCCTGTGAGTAACTGAGGAGGCAGTAATTTTGGAGTTACCATAGTGGAAGTTTGTAGATAATTTTGCTGGAACTATGTAAAAATATTGCTAAAATTCTGAGTTTGATTTTTAGGCATTTCTTCATTTCCATAGCCACATTTATCACACTGTATTTTGTCCCCTTTGCAGGTGTGTTTTAAAAATGGACCATCACTGCCCATGGTATGTTCTTTTGAGTAATTTGTGTCCTCTGAAAGGGTCAAAGTTATTCAATATACCCACTTCCCTAATCTGAAATGCAATATGCCTACTTCTGCTGCTATAATTCACTGTACTTTGTACTTATGGGGGGCAAGAGAAGAATAATATTTTAAAACAAGGATTAAAATACTAGTAAAGGTACAGTAGTAGATTCAGAGGTCACAAAGCTAAGAGTCTTCTGTCCATTAACTTTAGCAATTGAGCACAGTAATGAAATACAACACAGGTATTTCTCTTCAACATTATGCAATTAATTTCTGTTTCTAGAGACTTGATTTTGATACAATAGTTAAACTCAGCGATTCTTCTATGACAGTTGTGTATCTAACCTAACAGAAAAAAATCTGGAATCATCTAATTGCGAAGAGACTATGTCAAAGTGTAGGTAGTAAGTCTTTAACATGTTGTTAGCAATGAAAATCAGGTTTGCTTGGGTGTTTCTGGAGCCATTCTAAAGCTATTAGGTAGTTCAAGTGACTCTGTGCCAGTTACTAAAAAGAGTAAGTGGGGTATGAACTTGGTTTTTCTTTGTGTTTATATTAAGGAACTTCTATCTCTGTTGGGTTTCTATACCACATATAATGAAGCAACAGGAGTCACATGCTTCCTTTGGTTAGTCCACTTAAGTATCAATGTGTTCTCAATAGATCTTGATTTCAAATTAGTTTTGTTTTCTTTTTTAGGGTTAATAACTGCATTGGATTTTCCAACTACAAATTCTTCCTTCAGTTCTTAGCTTATTCTGTTCTCTACTGCCTGTATATTGTCACAACAGTCTTCAGCTATTTCATCAAGTACTGGAGAGTAAGTTTTTAGAAATCCTAATGGGTTTCCCCCCAGACTAAATACACAATCTCTCTAAATGTAGCACTCCTTACCCCATTTCTGAAATAATGAAGTCAGCAGAAGGCAAGGCAGTAAAACCAAGTTTTCCATGCTGAATATTCTGAGGTTTAAGAAACTGTTAAGTACAGATTCTAGTTAAACAAGTCTGTGAGGTGTGTGTCTGTGGCTGAGTTCTTAGGACCTCACTTACCAGTTGTATATTTGAAAAAGAAAAGTCAAACTTTTAAATTCCAAATCACTAGTCTTTTTTTGTTTGTTTTGTTGTGGTTTTTTTTTTCAAGACAGAGTTTCTCTTTATAGCCCTGGCTGTCCTGGACTAACTCTCTAGACTAGGCTGGCCTTGAAGTCATGGAGATTCTGCCTCCTGAGTACTGGGATTAAAGGCTTGTGCCACCACCGCCCAAACACTAGTTGCTTTTAAAGAAAAAAGGACTTAACAGGAACTTGTTAGAAAATACTTACTAGTTCCATGACCAAAGGCACAAAATAAAACAGGGAGTCTCTTTTTGAACTTTGTGGGTTTTTTTGGGGGGGTGGCTTTTGATTTTTGTTTTTCAAGGCAGGCTTTTTCTGTGTATCCTTGGTTGTTCTAACTTACTTTGTAGACCTAACTGGCCTCAAACTCAGAGATCCACCTGCCTCTGACCAGCACACCCAGCCTCTCTTTTGAACTTTGTATGACAAACAGTAGGCTGGGAATTGAGAGAAAAAGGGAACTGATACTTACTCTGTTACTTGCTTCACTATTTCATTACTAAGATGTTGATTCTAATAATCATCACGAAATCTAAAACAAGACGAAAAAAAACAACTTAGTTTCATCTTTCTCCTACTTGGAGATATCAGTCATACCCCATCTATTTTAAAAAGTTAAGGTAGATTTTTCTATTTGCATATGTGTATAGTATCTGGTAAAATATAATTAAATATGTGATTTGTCAATATCAGCCAGTTAGACTCTCAAAGAAATCCCTTTCCTACACTAAAGTACAGTTATTAATGTGTTCACAATGAGAGTTATCCAAACTGATAGGAATAGGAAAACACAAATTTGAACAGAGCTTCTAGTTATTACTTTATAAAATTTGCAAGAACCTATATAATACATGTATAAAGATATCATGTCTTAGCTTGAGCAGTAAGCCAGCAGGGAAAGAACATAAATCACATGGTCAGAATATAAATCATAATGAATTGGAGAAAAGAAAAAGACAGGGCACTGAGAGGCTAAATAGCTAAGAAAATTTAAATTATTAATCAGTCCTTTTATTCCTAGTAGTGTAGAAAATTACACTTTCTATTCAACTTGCTTAATCAGTTCAGATATTTAATAGCAGTAAGAATCAGAAGCTATATAGTGGATATCCAGATCCCTAATTCAAACTACAAACAGAAATGGTGAGGTTTTTCTCATATATTTTCTTCAAATAGGAAACATTTCACCAAGCTACACATCTTTTTTTCATTAATTAATTAGTTTATTTTACATTCCAATCACCATTCCCCTCCCTCCTAGCACATCGCATCAGGACTAAGTGCCTCCTCTTCCACTGAAGCAAAACAAGGCAGCTCTGCTTTGGAAGTGGATGGAGAGGGGTAACTGGACAGGAACCCAACATTACTGCCATCCAAGCTACACATCTTTTTTTTAATGTATTTATTTATTGCTTCAGGATGCATCTCCATCATAGTGTGCTCTTTCCACCCTTCCCAGTCCCGCCCTCCCACCCTCTACCCCCTAACCCTTCCATCCCACTCCTCTGGAGTGGAGTGTCCCTACATAACATTTCCCCACCCCAGTTCAGCAGCAAGCTACACATCTTAATATCCCTTCGTTGGCCCCTTTCCACAACACCAGATTCATTCCCCATTGCTCAGGTTTCTATGACCTATTTGGCATTCCATCCACATGCTGAGCTACTACTATAAATATGAGGAAATCTGCTGCATCCAATTAGCGGGGAAGTATGAGCTTTGATCTATCTTACATACCTTTCTTGCTCCTTAACACAGTGGGCTACTATTTAATCATGACTCTTCACCTTTACCACAAAGTAAACAACATTGTATTTCACACATTTTGCCTTTAGCTCCCCTAGCCAGCCAATAATCAAACACTGAAATGCAGACCAGGTACTTTATGCTTTCCTTCACTTGTGAACGATGATGACTGAATATGAATTCATCACAAGAAATGTACCAGAAGTACAATCAGATCCATGGTGAGCATGTCCTTGTTCTTTTCCTATTCCTTCATTGTTTTCCTCCACAATAGCCTAGTTTACGCCTGTCATCTGAGATAGTATGAGGCCTGCCGGAGCTTGTCCTTACACTGAAAAGGGCATTGACAATTTGGGGAAATGGTTCTTTGCAGTCACTGTGGCCTTAGGACCACATTAGTATAGCCTAGGGATGGATGGCTTTCTAAGTTCAAATTAAGCCTCTTTTTAAAATAAAAAATAAACACCATATGTTTTTAAAGCCACATCAAAGAGACAAGCTGTGCTCCCAAAACAGTAATGTCTACTATATGGTACTTTATGATTCTTTAAGTACTTTTATATCTATGATTTCATCTGATCCTCACTCCAACCCTGTGAAGTAGCCAAAGCAAAAACTATTTGTCACTTTCAAAGATGACAAAGCTAAGACTCACAGTACTTAAGTGACTTGTCAAATTTCAAAGAGAGAACTTGGATATAAATAAATATACCCAAAAGCTCTATGATCCTGACATACTATGCCTATGATGGTTCTGCTATAGAGAGGCTTTATCTCTTTTAGAAGAGAGGTTTCAGAAGACAATTACATAATTTCTTTCCTTTCAGTATTAAACTGAACAAATTCTACTCTCAGTGGAGAGATTAATCATTGCCTTCTGCAAAATAATAATGTACACCTACCACACTGGTCTATGAACCTCTTTACAAAGTCTATGAATTATTATTTTAGAAACATAGTAATTATTATTTTTATGAATAATCCTCTGAACTGGTGGTCATGGCTCTGAGTGATTTAGCTTGGTTATCTCCTGAAAATGCATTTTTGAGCATAGGACTGTTTGCACAAGAATAGTTAATATTGTGAACCGTATCAAAGTACAGCATCATAGATATTCTATACCAGATAGATGAGTTTTGGAAGAGTGATGGGGGAAGGCTAGGAGCACAGACACACAAGGTGTGAGCAGACTGTCAACACAGCCTCACTTGCTCAGCCATTTCCTATTGCCCATTTTAATGTAAAAAACTAAAACCAATGTGAGCTTTAAGTACTTTAAAAACATGCTCAAAGAGTGGAGATCATGAGATCAAAATCCCAGTGAAGGCAAGAGGCACTGCAAAAGAGTATTTGGAATTTTACCTAAGAACAACAACAACCACAAAAGCAAACAAACCAACAAACAAAAAACAAAAGGGAAAAAATAACTATGAATCAATGCAACCACGAACCAAGCCAACCCAGTTTGGGTGCTTAGGTCAAGATTTTGTGGAGGGAACATCTCAAGAGGGGGGCTTTCA
>CAJQZJ010000542.1:2744120-2759836 GCA_907164525.1 Lophiomys imhausi
ACACACACACACACACACACACACACACACACACACACACACACACAAACACTGCTTAATGGACCATATGTTATTGGCTAAATGAGAAAATGAGAATAATAAACATTTGTGCTATATTTTTTAACATTTATTTATTACTTCAAGTTACATCTCCATTACCATCCCCTCCCTCCACCACCTCCCAGTCCCGCCCTGCCACCCTCTACCCCCTCTCCCACAAATGAAGGATAATGGTGATTTCCTAATGATTACCTGATCAGGTAAGGCTTCATGTTGTAAATAGAATTCAAACTATCTAACATGGGCAAGAAGAAAACAGCCTAGTTTCAGTAAAGAGTTTTGACAATTGGGTAGTAGATGAGAACTTTCCTATTGCATGCCGAGTGATTTATAGACTCTGTCACATTTAATAATCATAATCATTTTTGTGAGTTGTAAATATTCAGTAACCCCATTTTATAGAAGAAAATGAAAGTCAAGTTTAGATAAACTCAGTGTCACACAACAGATCCAAACCTTCATTACTGCACCACAGTTCCCAGTCACTAGTTTGAACACATGACTTTTGGAGAAGCCCCTTCTCTCCGTACCTCAGTATCAATTCCATTATCTTCAAGGTATCCTCAGCTCTGAGCCCACCTGATGCTGAGGGCTCAAAAGTTAAGCTGAATAACACAACCTGGATTTTTTGCCAAATAGTTTCTGTCTCACTCTTTAGAAGAACCCTATTATATACTAAAGGCCATGGTAAACTTACAGTATGAACATAGCTTCCTTATTCTGGGACCAAATTTCTTTGTGTGTTCTCTCTATACTCACTTGTTTTCACCTTATCACCTCTATCAGTGTTTTAACCAGTGACTTCTAAACAACACCTTGTTATATTTTTTATTTTCCTTTTCTCAAAAGTAGAAATAAATATATTGATAAAAAGGGAGAAATAGTACTATTGGCAGTTGAAAGGAAGAGGGAAGATGCACAATGTAAGGTAAATGTTATAAGGCCACGAGGAAAAAAATAAATGACATAGGTAATAGGTACAGGTCGTAATGGAGGTAACATGGTAGAGGATTTGGTAGATTTTATAGGATAGGAAATAGTTGTCATTAATATTTTAGCTTTAAGCTAGTTGATATAATTAATTGATATAACTAAAGATAAATTTTTGAAATATCTTTGAACTACCGATATACAGAATGAATTGGAATTTTGAAATAAGAAATGAGAAGAGTAACAGAAAGCTGGATATGTGTCATAATAGCTTCATGGCAGGCAGTAACTATAGAAATAGAGAAAAGGGATCAAGGGTAAAAATACTTTTATATGGCTAGGAATAGTCCACCAAATGAGAGCAGTGGTTCTCAACCTTCCTAATGCTGCGACCTTTTAATACAGTTCCTCATGTGTGGTAACCCCCAACCATAAAAATTATTTTGTTGATACTTCAACTGTAATTATGATACTGTTATGAATTGTAATGTAAATATCTGATATACAGGATATATGATATGCGACCCCTGTAGTTGTGACCCACAGATTGAGAACCAATGAACTAGCGAGCTATGGGAATCATTTGTGATAGACATGGCAGTTCAACCAATGTAACTGGTGGAAATAATCAAATATAAAAATAAAACTAAAGTAAGGAAATAAAGTGCATTGAGATGCATCTGTGTGGACAAGGAAATGATGAAAGAGAAAGTAGAGGGCCAAGGTTAGATTATCAGAAAACAAAGTTCAGGAGACACTACCCAATAATACTGTGAATGCCTGCTTGTTATTTTACAAATGAAAATGCTGAGGCTGGAGGGAAAGGTTAATATGACTTGAAGTAAATAAAGTGTCATGAAGCAATCATGGCTCTTGGATTCTCCATATTGCACCCTTTCCCCTACTCTAATTTCTGAGGACCAATGGCTGAAAATACAGAGAGAGAGACAGACACAGAGACAGAGAGACAGACAGACACAGAGACAGAGAGAGAGAAAGAGGGGCTTCATAGAGTATCAACGGTTCATGTATTAACCTACATTTTAAAGGAAAGGAAAAGATAGATCTTAGATAGCATGAGAAAACCAGAGCTGAGCCAGCAAGCACACCCTAAGACTGAATTGACATGCTTTTGATTGGATAATAAGGAAATCACTACTGCATAAAGCACAGCAAGAACAGGGGTGGGGGAGGAAGCGGTGTAGGTACGGACTGTGGGAGGCACTGAATTGACTCTCTAAATCCTGTTACTTGCCTTCTATTGTGCAGAACATAATTCTTTGAAGTATCTGCCATCTTTTAATTCATTCCTCACCTATGCAGTCTTAGCTTAATTCCACCCTGGGAAGGAAGCCATGAAGGAAATTGATAATCAGGTTTTTCATCTAGAGCACCCCGTGCCCACAAGAGTATAGTTTTAATTTAAATCATTGTTTGGTAGGAGTGTTGTGCCAAATCAGTGTGACTCACTCTGGGAAAAAAAAAATAAAAGAAACCCACTTAGCAAAAACCTAAAGATCAACTTCTCAATGATTTTACTGCCCAAACACACCTAAAATGTATCAAGACAGCCAACTGTCAGTGAGTAATGAGCACTGAAAGAGTTTGTTAGCATCACTTCTCAAGAGCAACAAGGCCAGGACATTTATTGCACTTAAAAAATTGTCATTGGCGCTGTTGATCGGTGTCTCAGAATGTTTATAACATACATTTGAGACTTGCTACCTATTTGTTCCTTCGTCTTACAAAGGAGCTATTCTCCACCCCCTCGTTGACAATTGGGCTGCTCTACCTGATTTTAGTTCTGACTTAACTCTAACTGAAGCTACCTAGGCACGGTCGTACTCACCTGTTGGACCAGCATGTGGAAAGTTGGTGCAGGAGGACTGCAAATTCACAGCAAAAGCTTTGAGAGAGAAAGAGAAAAGAGGGGGAAAAGGAGAAAAGAGGAAAAAAGAGAGAGACTTTGATTCTAGAAAAGACAGAATCTTGCATCCACAATAGTGTCCTGATTCTAAAGACAAACGTTTTTAGAACCACCTTTGCTTTTTTTCCTACTGCTGAAACAAACTGCCATGGGGTCTGAAGTGAGCCTGATTAACTCAGTAGCATGAGTTTGCCAGCCTGCCATGGCAAAAGTAGCCCACCTGGTTAGTTAGCCTTAGACTTCAGAGATCTCACACTTTTGGGAGCACTTTGAATGGTACATTGATTTCATAAAAGAAAATTTACTATATATCGTAGGGAATGACCACTGTGAACATTTTTATCTTAAACTCCCAACTACATTATTACACTGGGAGTATGAAGAAAGTACTTATCTGTACATTAAGCAAGGTGGTCCAGAATGTATTTTCCAATTCCAAAAAGCTAGAGGTCAGAAACAAAACATTTGTACCATAAATGATGTTTCTTGTTAATCCCAAACCTGTTATTTTCTAGATACCTCATCCCTTTTCAGAAACACACCAACACCTAAAATACCATAATAGCTATCTCAATTATGTCCAATGGAGTAACAGTGAGATAAGGTAATTTTGTGAGTAACAAGACTCAAAACACTGCATTAAAGACAGATGGCATTGAGCTGTTACCACAGCTGGTTAAGTCAAATTCAAGCCGATATTATGCATCAGATTATGCTGATAAGTTGAATAAGTTTAGCTCATACTATAGCAGACCTATTGCTGTTGGCAGGCAATGCCTGTGCCTATCAAGGCTTCTGTGTCGAACACCAGTCTTTGGAGCTCTATAGATATTGACCTCTGGGGATTGAAAAGAAAGCAAAAATGTCACTGACCAAATAGCCATCCATATAAGACAAACACAGGGACATTTGATTACTGTTTAGATCCATTTTCTCTTAATATAAAAAGCTATCAGAGGCTATGTACTTTATGAAGTAGTTTATGTGTCTTGCAATTCTGGTAGCTGGAATGTGGAATGTTGAAACCATATAGTGACAGTGTCATAGCAAACACACACACACAACCTGCATCATGACTTGGTGTACCATCAGAAAGAGAAATGGCTGCTGCAGAAAAAAGCCAAACACTGGAAACAACTTTGCTTTATAACAATCTTCTCATACAAGACTTATCCTCATATAAGTACTACAGTGTTACCTTCTGAGGCTAAAACTCCCAGTGACCTAAGTACCTTCCACCAGACCCCATTTCTGAAAGTTTCTACTATTCAATGCTACCACACTGGAAACCAAGCAGCACAAACCTCTGAGGGACAGACTGAGTGCATATCATTCACCTGTACTTTTCAATCTTGCAGATTATCCAGAAGGCTCGTCATCGCTTGCGGTGGAGACAGAAACGTAGCTGTTTTCAAATTTTCTGCATCTCCAACAGGTCAGTAGCCTGAAGGAGGCACAGGCATAGTGCTGCCTGGACTAAGAAGCAGCTTTGGGAGCAGGACTAGAAAAGGAGTGTGTTCTCATTCTGGTGAGCAAGGTGTTAAATTCTTCACCCTCATTGCACACAGAAGGAGAAACTCTATGCATAATTTCCCTGTGCAATGTACTGAAAAAGATGCCTTTATTCCCTATAAACTCACATGTACTTCACTTGTGCTAAAAGACCCCAGGGGATCAAAAAAAAAAAAAAACAGCCAAATATCCCATTCAGGTTATTTACTTTCATACTGTGAGTTATAAACCTTGTCGTGATGCATTCCAGGTCTCTGAAATTATACAGATTACAAATAAATTCTTTTTCCTGACTCCATTATGTCCATTAATAACCTACTCTTGCCCACTAACAGGCAATGAGTAGCCTCCCTGTATTCCAACCCTCCTAACATACTACTAATTTGTTATCAGCGGCAGGCAGCTTTTGCACAGGAATCTCTTTGACCTGTTAAAAAGCCAAACGGCCTTCTCTTTGCAACACTTACAAGTAAATAAGACCAGTGTGGTTCCACATGAAAAGGAGACTTCTAGTTATAGAAATATTATGGCACTCAAAGCTCTGAACTAGTTAAGACGTCACTTCTTTTCCCATGAAAAGACTAACAGTTATTAAGAAGCCTCTCAGTCTATTTCTAGGGTCTCCTGTCTTCAGTCATTTCCCTGCACTACTTCTGCTATGGACTGATACAAGTACAGGTACTACTATACAAGACCTTGTATATGCCTGCTAGTTTGCTAAGTACTTCCATCAACTCTACAGGGTGACTGTTAGAATTCACATTTTCTTATGAGAAAACTGAAATGCAATAAAAACACTTAACTGAGTTTACACAGCTGTCAAGTGGCTATCCTAAAATTGCAACCGAGGACTGTATAGCTTCCAGTCACGCTATGTCCCTTGTGTCGCTGCATTTAAGGGCCTGATGGTTTCTTGGCTATGCAGCTTCACTTATAACTAAAGGTTAAAACAGAGAACAATTAAGTCTGTTTTCTTATTCAGAGCTTTGAAATGGTTGATATATTAGTAAAACAACTAGTAATATGTACCTTTCCATTATCTAAGATACTTTTTTATTTTAGCATCTATCTAAAGATAGTCTTAAATGCTAGTATTATGATATATTAATTGATGAAAAAGTGTTACTAGAGGGTAATATATAAGCATACTTAGTGTAGAAATTCTTGGGATTTTCAATGAGCTATGAGTTTTGAGAGTCACTAGGCAGCAGTTGGTAGTCACCCTTTGAATTTATTTGAACATCATATCCTTTCTTGTCTTCTCCTATCCAAGTCATGGGACCTTGCCCTTATGGTGGTACATGTTAGGCTTTTTAATACACTAAGGAATATTGTGAATCCCCCAAAATTGGGTAAGATCCCCCAAACTTACATGACCATGTGATTCCCCTAACCTTTCTTGAACATCCTGAATGAATATTTAACCATAAATACATTGCTTCTACTTTCCCAGAAAAACAATATTGCCTTTAGGGACTATCTTTTCCAGGGAACACTACCCAAATAAATTAGGTGATCGGTTTTATGGGAACAACAAAGTTATGTTCTGATAATAATAGAAGACCATAAGTCGACAGCCTAGCTCTGCCAAGACAGGGTAGGTAAGTCCTTCATAATTCCTGCTCTACAACCAATGTTTGTCAGAGAAATGGGGCCAAATGGCTGAAGATTGATGCTGTAATGTATGGAGAGAAAATGGGAACTGTCCAGGCAGCCACTGGTATGTCATTTTTTAGTTTTGGAAGCTGCAGGCCCTGCACTTCCTATATAATCAGATATATTTATCCCTCTCAGGTCTCTGAGGTGGTTGAAAAATAGATACCTAGAGTCTCATAGTTAAATTTTGAGTTGTTTAGGAATCAAGAGGGTGTTCTGGATCTAAGAAGATATTTTTAAAATTATGAGGCAAGTTAGTATGAAAGCTGAGTTAGATATAGAACTTTAAACTCATGGAGATGGTTAGATAGTAGAATGTTAAAGTCAGGTGCCAAATACATATGGACTGGACATTGGGAATGTATGCTAAGCCATATAACTCTTATAATCGTGGCCTATTTATTTCTGTTGTTTTGTATTGTATTTATAGTTATAAGAAAAAGAACCATTATTTGGACTGAAAGGGAGAGCTGTTGGGGGGAAAAATAAATACCTTAAACTAAAAAAAAAAAAAAAAAGAAGAAGGGAAGAGGATGGTGGGGCTGAGGGGGAGGAGGGTGGAAGGGTGGGACTGGAGGGGGGAGTAGGGAGGGGATTGTGATTGAGATGTAACTTGAAGAAATAAAAAATAAATTATTAAAAAAAAACAAAAAAAAAATAATAGAAGACCATTTGAGGGAACAGTGGGAGAAATATTTTAAAGCTTGTCAAGAAGCTGGGCGTGATGGTACGTGCCTTTAATTCAAGCACTCAAGTGGCAAAGCCAGGCAGATTTGTGAGTTTGATCTCTGATAGGGAATTCCAGGACACCCAGGGATCTGAAGACTTTTAAAGGTATATATAGATAGTGACTTCAATTAAATTTGTAAGTTTGG
The DNA here is from genome assembly GCA_907164525.1 of Lophiomys imhausi. NCBI lineage: Eukaryota > Metazoa > Chordata > Mammalia > Rodentia > Muridae > Lophiomys > Lophiomys imhausi. The sequence continues at coordinate 2,751,081 of CAJQZJ010000542.1, forward strand.
AGATTTGTAAATCTCCATATATCCATAGAATAATTGAATACATTATATATGTCCAAAATTATAGTTTTGTATACATTTTCTTTTTGAAGGTATTGTTTTAATTAAAGAAAAAATTAAGGACAAAATGAATACCTGTGTTTGTAATTTAGGATTAACAAACACTGGGACTGAAGAGGTGACGCAGTGGCTTAGAGTACTGACTACTTTTCCAGAGGACCCAGATCCAGTTCCCAGGAACCACGTGGTGGCTCACAACCAGCTCCCACTCCAGTTCCAGGAGATCTGGCCTCTATTTGTACTATATGCACATGGTGCACAGATATAGCTACAGGAAAAATACGCACACACATAAAAAATAAAATAAAATCTCAAAAAAAAGAATTAACAAACACTAACTTTATTTTGTTTCAGTTTTTGGATATAAAAAAGAAGTTATTTCCTTAATCTTTACACAAAGACTCACTGATTCTACATAACATTTCCTTCAAAATGAAGGGAAAAACCATTTCCAAAAATACAGCATATAGAAATTAATATCTTTAATTTAATAATTTCTTGCAAATCATTAAGGAAAGAAGATCACAACAATTAGAAAATGGGCAAAAGATGTAATAATACAATCAATAAAAATAAATTAGAAAATTATTCAATTTCACTCTAAAAAAGTGTAAGTTAACATAATGTAATTATCAGTTTTTTGTCTACAAAATCAGCCAAGCTTTATGAATTATAGTACCTATTATTGGCAGAGACACAGTGAGACAAGTATTAATAATCATTGCAGATATATTTAAATTCATGTATCACCTATTTGTGTGAAGGCAAATTGATGACATATATAAAAGCCTTAACACATTCATAATATTTTATCTGGTAACTAACTGCATTTTAGGAGTGTATTTAAATGTATTAGTCAGAGTTCTATGCAAATACTTATCAATTTATTATAATGTCAGAATTTTTAAAATAAAACTAAGTACTAGATATCTGGTAATAGGAGACTGATGAAACAAACTGCTCCATCAATCTAATATAATGATTAAATTTTTATTTTAATAAAACAATGAACAAGAATTATATGACAATACTGTATGAATGAAGTTATTTGTCTCTCTTTTTCTTTCTGTGTGTGTGTGTGTGTATGTGTGTGTGTGTGTGTGTGTGTGTGTGTGGTGTGATGTAGACTGAATCTAACTTGAAGATTCTATCCATCTTTTCATTATGAGGAATAAGGTTATGAATGCTGTCCTTGAAAAAAATTCAATTGGAACCATTTCCCTAGAACAGAGTCCAGAAACAAAATTACTAATATGAATATATTTTATTTTTTAAATGTTTAATTACCATTTGTTTGTTTGTTTGGGAGTGGGGCTCATGCATGCCATGCATGGAAAAGAGGTAAGTGTCAGAAAACAACTTGTAGGGATCAATTTTCTCCTTCCACCATGTGGGTTTTAGGGATTGAACTCAGGTCATCGGGCTTGATAGCAAGTGCCTTTACACTCAAAGCCTTCTTTTTCTTTTTAAAATATGTTTTTATAAAATGATTTTAATGATTACAAATTATTATCAACTAGGTGTCACTATGTGATCATTTACAATTGTTCGACTCACCCGTAAATTTCTTCTTTTCTTCTCCAGGAACCACTATCTCCCATGAGGTTTACACACTTCAATGTTGAAAACCACTGTAATCCTCAAAATAAGTCACCATGTTGGATTGAAAGCTTCACAGTTTGGGTGTTCCATCATATACTTGCTGTGCAGATGATTCAGGACTTTGCAAATTTACTTTGCTGACTGAACTCAATTTGGAAACAATTGCTTCAAGCCAGTTTTTCATTTTTAAACTTCCTCCAATCCATGAAAATCTAAATGTAAAGTATATCTCTTTATAATCACCTAGTCAGGTAAAAGGGAATTCAGAAGATTATCTTGGAGTCTAACTCCCCCATGAAAGACTATTATTCATATCTCTCTGCAGGGTCTTTCTGAGAGGGAGTCAGCATGTGTTTGCAGCTTATGTTCATGGGCATATATAAACATGTATATGTGGAATATATTGATACAGAATTATGCCAAAAATGGTTTAAAAATTGAAGCTTGTATTTAATCATGCTTTTACCTAAATAGCAATTTAAATATTTGATGAACTCTGAACAAACCTCATATCATGTATCTGAAATTTAAGAAGGAGATCAGATAGACTGGACCAAGGTCCTGTTGAGAATTGAACAACATCGCAGAAACCTGTGCTGTCACAGAAGTGTCAGAAAGCACCACAGATCAGACTTCCACTTTAGTAAGCATAGCAGTTAACATTTTAAGGCCAGACATGATGGTGCATGCCTGTCATCCCAGCACTTGGGAGGCAGAGGAGGGGGATGGCTGAAAGTTTAAGACCAGCCTGGTTATTCTACATACTGAGTTCCAGGCCAGCTTGGGTTACATAAGGAAACCCTGTCCTGAAAAAACAAACAAAAAAAGGGAATTACTTTCTTAAAAACTTCTAATGGCAGGCTATGGTCAAAATCTCTACTTTATTCATTCCTCTGCTATATAGCTTTATTTTACTCTTTGTAAATTACTTTTATAATAGTAGAAATACTATAAGTCTAAGTTATGGACCATCCATTTTATAAAAGGGCTTTGAGGGTGGTTTTCGGGTATAATTAAAACTATGTTGAAGAATATAAAGTTTCAGATATGATACTAGCCCGAGGATTAGCTAAAGGTCTGTGTTTTCACAGCAGGAGTTAATGTACAGGGTTAACTGAACAGTGATAGTCCAGTCCTTTTTTTTTTTTTTTTTTTTTAGCTTCGGTGGCAGCTCAGCCATTAAGAGAGTTTACATCCATTTCCGCACTTATTTATAACCAGCCTTCCTTTCAGTCCTAGTGCCTGGATCAATGAGATGGACACTAATGCTGCTTCTTTATAATAATAGTACCTGAGTATTGATGTTTTTCATTTTTCAAGCAGCACTCTAATGCACAGATGCTGACAATAAAAGCCCCAACTCTTAACAGAGATCAATGGGAGTTACAGGCATCTCACAGTTATCAAGGAATTGAACTCCTTAAGAGATAGTTGGGTTTACTAAATTACTTTCTCTAAAATGTCTCTCAGTTAAAAAGAGTTGCCTGGCACAAACAAATTTGTGTTGGGACTCCAATGCAACTTAGAAGGAAAACAATCCAGCTATTTAAAGCAACAGCCAAATGGGTCCATTTGGTCCCCCTAGGCCATATTAGCCAAGGTGAAACATTTAACATCAAGTAAACAGGTTGTAGTTAGCTTTTCATTTAGGAGAAACAAATAAATCTAATAGGGTGAGGGCCTGGGGACTGCTTCTAAAATTCATAGATTAAGGAGCAACCTAGAAGACTGTGCCTGCTGGATTCATGGTTTCTCCTTTCACATGGGAAAAACTTTCCCTTTCCATGCTCCTTCTGAAGCACTTCTCTTATCTAGGTTTACTTTGGAAGCATATTTGGCCATTTGCATGGCTTTCTGCTCCACAGGCCTTGCCTTCTAGTCCTATACAAATGTACCTTTCTCTAAAGGAGTGCAAGCAGCACTTCCCAGGAAGTCATCATCAAAGTAACCTTCCCTGACCCTAGCTATCATCTTGTGCTAAGGTACACTACAGAAGCTTCTGTCTGTGATGTGAGGTCAGGAAGGAATCAGGAGCTTCTCCTCTGTAGGGTGTATTAGCATGCAGCCCTCGTAAATATCATGTCACAGAAGATGGCGTTAGTAAACTACAGGGACTCACTGGAAGGGTGGAGCTCAGGTTAGTCCAAGCTGATTGGTCAGTGTCTTAAGACTTATGCTGTCCCTAAAAGGTCAAATAAACCAGGGGTTTTTCTGGGTGCATGGAGAAAGAAGAAACCCTATTCTTGCTTTAGTATCTCAATCCTATTAGTTTATAGACATTGATAATATCCCTATACATAGATTCTTTGTGTATTGATTGCTGTATGTAGGCATCTAAGTGGTTAGTTATTGATCAGAAGACAGGTTTGCTTCATAATTAGCACACCCTGACTCTCACTCATCTGTTTTCCTTTCCTTGGAACCCTTCCCAATAACTTCTGTGGGATCTCATCCCCTAATCTTCGTACTCTTTTTCCACAGTTGGAAAATTGAGCTACTTGTTGTTAATATCCCACAGCTGAAAGGTGCTATGTAACTCCCTAGTGCTCTTATATATTTTTCTTTGCAGAACTGGAATGAAAAGTTTAACCAGTACAGTGTTTCTGAGCAAACAAATGTGATCCATTCTTTTCTTCCATGCTCTTAGTGTAGAATATTTTCTTGCAGGGCCTAGAGTATTTTGTTACTGTTCTTCCATTTGCTCCAACAATGTCCTTGGAAAGAGACAGAATGGAAATTACTTTTCCAAAATTTAAAGATAAAAGAGATAAAGTGCCATCCAAAAGCACATAGATATTGTGTGGAACCCACTGTTAGAGAGACTTGAGTTCCTAGTGTAGGAATTACCACAGAGCAAAAAGAACAGAATCACATTCCAAAAGAGTCCTTCTTTCTCCCAAAATCTTGAAGTTTATGATTTAGACAGGTCTTTAATTCCTAATGCAATAATGTGCCTCTTCCTTTCACTGGCCCTATAAGATATATGTATTTCATAATAGACAGCATCAGTCAGTGTTACAATCTCCTGTGGCACCCAGACAACCCAATCTCAGGGTTAGTTTTTCCAGGGAAAACAGTGTGCTTCCTCACATTCGTGCCAAATTGCATAAAGTGCAACAGGCGTTTATGTTAATGGATATTTAAGCACAGTCCTAGCAGGTACGTTTTAAGAATACTGTGTATACATTATTGCAATATACACCTGAGATTTAACAAGGCCCCAACTGACAGAAATATAGCAATCATTCATAACTCTCTCTTTCAACTCTCATTACAGATATCTACACGTGTGCACATGTACATGAACATGAATACACAACTTTCTTTTAAGGCAGACTGTTAAGTCATTAGAATACAGGAATGGTTCTCTTTTCTCATTTTTAATGAAGCCCAAAATCACAGGAAGTGAAGAACATTTCACTATCTGTTCTAAAATATCTGCTGTCAGAGTGGCTAAGAAACTCAGTTGGACTGAAAGACATGTTCTGTGTAGAGGGGTAGAGGGACATCTAACAAGATCAACAGACACTATTGCAAGTTCCTTGCTTACAGAAAATTCATGAACTCTGTCCAGTCAGGAGGAAATGGTTGACAGTGTGTACTATGTTTGCATTTCTTTAACCATACCTATAAAATACCATGGTATACCATAGCCTTTGCATGCGGGTATTATGTAATATACTAAGGAATGGGTAGCTTTCCCTAGCATGCAACCCCTCGACTTGTTTGCTTCCCCAAATGGGCTAAGGCTGTGTCTTGCACCGTGTTCAAAACCATTAAATGTGTTCGTTGGAACAGCCTAGTTAACATCTATCAGCAGTATGAATTAAAACACACAATGAATTCAATCTATCAGGATATAAGTTTTTAGTAGGGAATGGTTAAAAGAAAAGAACAATAAGATAAGGTGCATTCAAAGAATAATTGTTTGGGCTGGAGAGATGGCTCAGCGGTTAAGAGCACTGTCTGCTCTTCCAGAGGTCCTGAGTTCAATTCCCAGCAACCACATGGTGGCTCACAACCATCTATACTGGAATCTGATGCCCTCTTCTGGCCTGCAGGGGTACATGCAGATAGAGCTCACATAGATGTAAAATAAATCTTTAAAAAAAAAAAAAAAAGAATAATTGTTTTCAGCCTGCTGTCTAATTCAGCAAAGGAACACAACAGGAAAGCTAGGTCTGGGTCTTGGTAATATATGGAATGTATTGGAGAGCCAAAGAAGGAAAAACACTAGGGGACTTTCAACAGTTAAGATCAAGTTGCCAATTTGCTATAATCCCTTTTGTCATCAGTCTGTTTACAGTGATAAATATATATTTTTTTTTCTTTAAACGATGTGTCTTGCTGCAGAAATACTGAAAAAATGCTGGTCAGCTTTATCTTCTGATGTCCTTTATTAAAACTATATACAGAAATTTGTTGTGTATTTTCTATATCATAATTTGCAAAACAGTATTGGTAAAGGCGAGGGCTTCAGGGCATTCTGACGGCAGGTTCTGTACATCTCATTTCCCAGGGAAACAATAGTGTTTCCTCACTCCCAGGTGGGTTGGTAGGTGTGGCATACAGACTCCTCTGTAACATCTCATTTTGTGAACACCCCCCTCCTACACTTTCAGTGTTTTCCTTTTACATGAGTAGAGCTGAGAAATTAATGGTAATGGCTTTTTGATAGAACACTGACCAGGCTAATGGCACGTAATCGTGTGCAGCCTCTTCTCAGCCTCACACGCCTTCTGTCTTTTACTTTGCCATTATGTTAAGTAAAAAAAAAATAATAAATAAATAAGAGGAAGAAGAAAGAAAGAAAGTAAGAAAAGAAAAGAAAAGTTTATGTGTCTAAACATGCTCTCAAGTCTGGTTTGCTTTTTCTCATACTGAGAACTGTGTTTATTTGTCTCCAAAAGCATATCACCTGAAGAAAGAATGCAATAGTCCAGAGAGAAAAATGTAGTAGCCCACTTGCTCTTAAACCACACATCATACACTTAGAGAAATATTTGAAACCAGCATCATCTGAAAATTTGTCTTCCGGACTGACAAAGTAAAGCTTCTTTCAGGTCTCCTTTGGTAGAGTGCCTGAGGAGGGGAGCCTGAGTTCAGATCCCCAGCACTCACGTAAAAAGCCAGGTGTGGTGGTGGTACGTGCCTATAATCCCAGCACTGCCTATATAATCCCAGCACTGCCTATAATCCTATCACTGAGGAAGCAGAGACAGGAGGATCCCCAAGGATTGCTGGTCAGCCAGCCTAAAGGAATCAGTGACTCCAGGTACAATAACTGGAGAAGGCATCTGATGTTCTCCTCTGATTCCCACACTCACATGCACATACACATAAATAAGAGATCCATCATTTGCACAAAAAGTCCTTTACAGAAAGAATGGAAATCCCTCTCCCCTCCAATTAGCTAAGAAAGAATGCAGAAACCATTGAAATGGAGAGTGCAGCCAGCTGAAGTTTGGTGACTATGTGACTAATGGAGAACTGGAACCACTTGTGAGAGGCCCAACCTGTATGGGTTTTAGGAACCCAGAAGTGAGTCTTTTATTTAGATTTAGTCTTTTAAAATGTGTTTACTTTGTTCTAGATAAAGACCTTAAATATCTTTGCTGAAAATGCCGCTTGATATATTACAATGCAGCAGCTACAAACAGCTTTAATTTGCGTCACAAAAGAAAATGAATTTCTTGCTAGATTAAAAAAGACATAAAGGAAGCCTCTATATAAGAATTTTATTTGAATTAAGGTTGTTACCAAGGAAATTCAAGGAATAGACATTCAGAAAGAAACTTTATAGATATAAAGATGTAAATATATAGAATGCTTTATATAGGAACATATAAACATATCACTGTATGCATTTTTTCATGATATAAGCAACAGAATTTTTCAAATCTAATTTTCTCACCATACAGAGTGACAATGAAAAACTAGTCAGTTTCTCTTTGAATATTAAAATACTCATTCTTGTGTGGTAACATGATTTGGTGTTTAGACTACCAACTCTAGAGGATTCTGAAATTTAACAAAGAAAACAGTACATCTTAAAGCAAACTTTTGAAAATAATATTTGAATATGTTTATGGTTTTGAGAGGAAATTTCTTCATAAACCATCACTGAAATACTCAAGTCAACTTTACGAATTAGTCCAGGCTTAGACTCAGATCCTGACAATGTTAGCAAACTCTCAAATAAACCCAGCTGTAGCATGGTAGAGTTTCAATGAAGATAGAACACAAAGCAAAAGTTTGGCTGTTACAACATCACAGAATGTAGATGACTGACAAATTAGTCAAAAGGTCAGGAAATTATACTTACCAATCCACCCTGCTACTTTACATAAAACACCTTAAACAATTAGCATTTATTAGAGTAATGTGTTTCAGACCCAGTAAATGCAACCTGAAATTTCTTTTAGATCACGAAGAGTGTGCATGTGGCAGGGCTACAAGGGAGTTGAGTGTCCTATAAAATATAAAACTATCAAGGTGAAACACCAGGCAAATAAGCCAAAAAGAGATAGCCAAAAATAGCCCCCCTAAAAAACAACATTTTTAACCCCTTTCCACCAATTATTATTTCCTCTAAATTCGGAAGCTATTTCCTAGCTACATGTGTTTTTCAAGCTATAAAAATTATAATTTTTGCCTGGTGGTGGTGCATGCCTTTAATCCCAGCATTTGGGAAGCAGAGGCAGGTAGATCTCTGAGTTCAAGGCCAGCCTGGTCTAGGACACCCAGGGCTACACAGAGAAACCCTGTCTCAAAAAAAAAATTTATTTTCTGTTGTTTTGTATTGTATTTATAGTTATAAGAAAAAGAACCATTTTTTGGACTGAAAGGGAGAGCTGTTGGGGGGAAAAAAGAAATACCTTAATCAAAAAAAAAGAAGAGAAGAGGATGGGGGGGCTGAGGGGGAGGAGGGTGGAAGGGTGGGACTGGAGGGGGGAGTAGGGAGGGGATTGTGATTGAGATGTAACTTGAAGAAATAAAAAATAAATTATTAAAAAAAAATCCAGGGACACCCCACTCTGGAGGAGTAGGATAGGAGGGAGAGGGGGTAGAGAGTGGGAGGGTGGGACCGGGAGGGG
>CAJQZJ010000542.1:2834836-2848755 GCA_907164525.1 Lophiomys imhausi
CCTTTGCCTCATCATGATTGACTCTTATCCCCCTGGAACCGTCAGCTGAAATAAATTCTATCTTTCTTTAGTTGTTTTTGGTGTTTTGTCATAGCAACAGAAAGGTAACTAATACAATAATACAATTAGATTTCAGTAGTTCTCCAATATCCACAAGTCACAAACGTGTGTGTATGATACATTTGTAAATATATGTGTGTGCATAAATTAGTATGCATATAGTTTCTCCATGACAATGTAACTGTCAGAGGTAGCAAGACTGGGAACACAGATCCATGAGACCAACCACAGCAGCCTCAAGAATTCCCTTCCTCCGGGAACACTCCTCCATTGCTGGTGGGAGTGCAAGCTTGTACAACCACTATGGAAATCAGTCTGGCGATATCTTAGAAAATTTGGAATAGCTCTACCTCAAGACCCAGCCATACCACTTCTGGGTATACATCCAAATGATTCCTCACCAACCCACAAGGAAGTTTCTTCATCTGTGTTCATAGCAGCCTTATTTGTAATAGCTAGAAACTGGAAACAACCCAGATGTCCCTCAACTGAAGAATGGATTGAAAAACTGTGGTACATCTACACAATGGAATACTACTCAGCCATCAGAAACAACGAAATCATGCAATTTCCAGCCAAATGGATGGAACTAGAGAAGCTCATCCTGAGTGAACTAACCCAGACTCAGAAGGATGCACATGGCATCTATTCACTTATATTTGGATTTAAGCCATATAGTACAGGATAACTATACTACAACCAATGCACCAAAGGGAACAGGAACATAGACTTTGTTACCTGTCAATGAGATACTTTGCCCTAGTGGTGCTGCCTTGTAGGTCCCCAGTGTATGAGGAGGCTCTTGGCTCTCATATGACTGCTGAACAGGGGTGGGGGACTGATATGTAGGGACATTCCACTCAGGAGGAGTGGGATGGAAGGGAGAGTGGGTAGAGGGTGGGAGAGCAGGACTAGGAGGGGTGGAAAGAGGGTACTGTGATGGAGATGTACCTGAAGTAATAAATAAACATAAAAAAAGAATTTCCTTCCTCCTTAAGGACCTCCTCTTAGATAAATCAGGGCAAGCCAATAAGAAGTAGAGTTAGGCTTTGTTAAAAGACATTTTTAACATAAGAGCTTAAGGATGGGGTTAGTATAAAGAAAGGTTCTCTGGGAATTAATAAGGACTATCTGACAGCATAAATGTACACTTTCCCTTACAGTGACTGTGAGAGAGAGAGAAAAACAGAGAGAGAGAGAGAAACAGAGAGAGAGAGAGCAAAAGACAGAGACAGACACAGAGATAGCTTGTGGTTTTCTTTGTTTTGTTTTGTTTTAGTTACACTGCTCAGGATATAGTTTAAAACAAGGATACAAGATTAGGTAAGCTTAAAATTTAAGGAAAGCCTAAAATGAAATAAAAAATATGGGTTTGTTTGCTTATTTCACCTGAAGAATTTCATTTTGTTAAATGAAACCACAAGCTGTTTTTATGAGGTGTGTTGTTTAGATTTATGGATTATAGAAGAGTATTGATGATAAAATCTCAAGGTTATAAACATTCCAAACATAAGTAGGCATAGTTCATTTATTATTCTTCATATCCATGATTGGGATATCTTTTAGGAAACTTGCATTGTTTCTTCAGGCAATTTTGTCTTTATCAGTGATATTGAAGTCTCTTGATTCTTCCAGAGGGAAAAGCAAACTGTATCCTTTAATTTTTATTTTGTCCTCCCTCACCTCTATGATAAAGTTTAATTTATAAATTAAAAACAAAAAGATATTGATAAAAAGCAACAACAACAAAACCCAGAACAATTATAACAATATGCTGGTAATAAAGTTGAGTTTGGGGGGTTGGAGAGTTGGCTAAATGGTTAAAAGCATTGGCTGCTCTTCCAGAGAACCAGGGTTGATTCCTAGCACCCATGTGGTATTTCACAACTATATGCAACTACAGTTCCAGGGAATCTAATAGTCCCTTCTAGTCTCCATGGGCACCAGGAACACACATGATATACAGACATATATATGCAAAAAATCCATGCATATAAAGTAAAAGTCAAAATTACATTTTAAAAATGTTATGTTTAGTCTTTCTCTTTTTTGCAAGATATTTACTGTACTCGTCCTATTCAGTTGATGTGATATGATAACTGCCTATATGATGAAATAAAGTGAGGTGAATGATATAACCAATTGTGATACAATATTGGACTGGTGTTTGAATGTCAGTACTGCCATACCCAACAGTTAATCTCATTTACTTTCAGTGGTTAAAATGTCTACTAACAAGTGGAAATGTTAGACAAAAGGATGATTACTGCCCTGGGAAGGTTGAAGAGAGATTTCAACATACTACTGAGAATGTTGCTCTTCCAAAGGACCCAGGTGAAAATCCCAGCACCCACATGGCAGTTTGAAACTGACTGTAATGGGCTGGAGTGGTAGTGCCCGCCTGAAATCCCAGCACTTGGGAGGTAGAGGCAGGCGGATCTCTGTGAGTTCAGGGTTAGCCTGGTCTACAGAGTGAGTTCCAGGACAGCCAGGGCTACACAGAGAAACCCTGTCATGAAAAAACAAAAAACAAAATGAAGAATTATTTGTTTGTGGGATTTTCCATTTGGTGTTTTCTGAACACAGAACACGGAAATCATTGAGCACTCGACTACAGAGAAGGGAAGATAATTTTATTTAATGTTTATTTATTACTTCAGGTTACATCTCCATCACAGTACCCTCTTTCTACCCCTCCCAGTCCCGCCCTCCCACCCTCTACCCCCTATCCCTTCCATCCCACTCCTCTGGAGTGGAGTATCCCTACATAACAGTCCCCTGCCCCAGTTCAGCAGTCATATGAGGGCCAAGAGCCTCCTCATACACTGGGGGCCTACAAGGCAGCACCACTAGGGCAAAGTGTCTCATTAACAGGAAAAAAAGTCTATGTTCCTGTTCCCTTTGGTGCATTGGTTGTAGTATACTTATCTTGTATTACATGGCTAAATCCGACTATAAGTGAATAGATGCCATGTGCATCCTTCTGGGTCAGGGTTAGCTCACTCAGGATGAGCTTCTCTAGTTCCATCCATTTGTCTGCAAATTGTATGATTTTGTTGTTTTTATAGCTGAGTAGTATTCCATTGTGTAGATGTACCACAGTTTTTCAATCCATTCTTCAGTTGAGGGACATCTGGGTTGTTTCCAGTTTCTAGCTATTACAAATAAGGCTGCTGTGAACACAGATGAGGAGGTGTCCTTTTGGTTTGGTGAGGAATCATTTCCTTGACGAAAGAAATTGAAGAGGATATCAGAAGATGGAAACATCTCCCATGCTCATGGATAGATAGGATCAACATAATAAAAATGCCCATCTTGCCAAAAGCAATATACAGATTCAATGAAATTCCTATCAAAATATCAGTGCAATTCGTTACACACCTTGAAAGAACAATTCTCTACTTCATATGGATTAACAAAAAACCAAGAGTAGCTAAATCAATCCTGTACAATAAAAAAACATCTGGAGGTATCACCATCCCTGATTTCAAGCTATACTACAGAGAAATTGTAATAAAAACAGCATGGTACTGGTATAGAAACAGACCAGTAGATCAATGGAATCAAATTGAAGACCCAGAAATCAACCCACACACCTATAGTCACATAATTTTTGACAACGAAGCCAAAACCATACAATGGAAAAAGAACAGCATCTTCAACAAATAGTGCTGCTCTAGCTTGATGTCGATATGTAAAAGAGTGCAATTAGACCCATACTTACCACCTTGAACAAAACTTAAATCCAAGTTGGTCAAAGACCTTAACATAAAGCCCAACACACTAAATCTAATAGAAGAAAAAGTGGGGAAAAGCCTCGAACTCATTGGCACAGGTGACAACTTTCTGAACAGAACACCAACAGCTCAGGCTCTAAGACCAACAATCAATACATGGGACCTCATGAAACTGAAAAGCTTCTGTAAGGCAAAGGGAAGATAATTTTAAAATGGAACATATGCTCCAAAGGCAATCCTGGAAATGTAGGAACTTAATGGCTAGGTGTTGTTAAGGAATGAGTGAAAGAGATTAACAGTCCCAGTATCACTATTGCCCCTAGGTATCTGGCCTACCCAAAGCTGTATATGTGTGAGGAGCAACATGAGTCGCTTACCACTATGTCATACCATGAAGAGAAAGAACAGATAAATTAACTAAAAATAATATAGCCACTGGAGAAGCAAATAATAAGTATAATTTGGGAAGTAATACTCTGAGTTGCTACACCATATTATCTAATGTCCAGTCTCCAATAGCAACAACAACAAACTATGAGGCATTCAAAGAAATAGGAAAGTATGACTGGAAACAGACCAGCAGTACAATTTGCCTACAAGAGTGAACAGGTACAAGATTTAATAGGAAAGAATAATCATTATATAAAAATCCATGGAACTATATGGCTAAACCATCCTACAATCAATAGACCCCAAAGAACAGGAACAAGGACTTGGTTACCTGTTAGTGGGACACTCCACCCTAGTAGAACTGGCAAGTATGGCCCCTGTGCAAGAGGAAGCTCTTAGACCTCATGTGACTAATGAACTGAGGGGAGGCTGATACATGGAGACCTCTCACACCTGAGGGATGGGATGGGTGGGAGAGGGGTAGAGAGTGGGAGGGTGGGACCAGGAGGGTGGAGTGAGGGGGTGGTAATGGAGACATAACTTGAAGTAATAAATGTAAAAAAATCCCATGGGACTAAAGGAAAACTTGATTAAGAAATGAAACAAAAAATAAAATGCCATTCTGGAATCAAATGGAGAATATCAAGAATCATAAGTTATTTAGAAGAACTAAATGAAAGTTCTGAGTTTGACAAGTTAGTAATTATGGCACACACCTTTAACCCCAGCACTGGAGAGGCACAGGCAGGGAGATCTCTGCAAGTTCAAGGCCATCCTGGTCTACAGAGCAAGTTCCAGGATAGCCAAGTAGACACAGAGAAACCCTGTCTTGAAAAAAAAAAAAAAAAAAAAAAGAGTCAAGCATTGTAGACTAGCCTTGGATACATACATAGTAAATTCCTGTCCCAAGAAAAGGAGGAAGAAGAGAGTAGTAGAACAATAACCAATATGCAAAAACAAAGAAAAACACTGCAAAGTCTCAACAGTAGATTTGAACTGATAGAACTGGAGAGATATTGATATTTTGCTATATTTGCAGACAAGAGCCTAGCCTCTTCTGAGAGGCTTCACCCAGTAGCTGATGGAAACATATGCAGAGGCCCACAGCCAAACATTAGTTGGAGCTCAGGGAGTCGTGTGAAAGAGTAGGAGGAAGGATTGAGGGAGCTGGAGGGGTCAAGGACTCCACAAGAAAACCTACAGAGGAAACTAATCTGGACCCATGGGGCCCACAGAGCCCATGAAACACCAACAAAGAGCATGGATGGACTGGACCTAGGCCCCCTACATATATGTAGCTGATGTTCAGCTTGTTCTTCATGTGGGTCCCCTAACAACTGGAGTGGGGTCTGTCTCTGACTCTGTTGCCTGCCTTTGGATCATTTTCCATGGCTGGACTGCCTTCTATAGCCTTACTATGAGAAGATGTGCCTACTTCTCTCCAACTTGATATGCCAAGGGCAGTTGATATCCATGATTGACCTCTCCTTTTCTGAGGGGAAAGAAGGGTGGAATGGAAGAAGAGGAGGGGAAGGGAAAGGGAGGGACTGTGAGGTCAGGAGGGAAGGGAAGCTGTAAGTAAATAAATGAATTAATTAATGACAAAAAGATATATTGGAAGATATAGAGTTTGCTGACCAGTAATGAAAGAATGAAGACAAACAGAGGCACAAAAAAATGTGAGGAACTATGAATTACACAAATATATCTAATGGCAATTAAAAAAAACAGAAAGAGGACAAGAAAAATATTGGCCAAGAAAAATATTTAGATAAATTATGGCTAAAGCTCTCTAATTTTATTGACAATAACCTGTACATCCAGGAGGTACAATAAAACACAAGTAAGATAAATGTCAATAGTCCATAAACCAATACAGTATAATAAAAATGATGGAAGTCAAAGACAAGGAGAAAAATATTAAAATGGCAAGAGAAAATCTTCATTTAGATTAACAGTTGCCTTTATAGCAGAAACAATATGGGTCAGAAGATAGTAGAATAACACACTCAAAGTATTTTAAGAACTGTCAACCAATCATCCTATGTTTAACAAAGTTATTGTTAGTAAATCATCACAGATTTTTTACTGATGTTTACTGTAGCTCTTTTCAGAATACTCAAGTTATGAAGTCAGTCTAAGGGCCCATCAACAGATGAATAACAATAAAAATATGATACAAACAAAATGGAGCTTTATTAGGCAGAGTGAAGGAAAAATATTATTTGTAGGAAAATGAATGGAACTGAAGAAAACATGTTAAACAAAATAATCCAGACCCAGAGAGACAACTATTAAATGTGTGCTCCTCATCCAAAGAAAACTACACTTACAAAAAAATGGAAGACATGAAAATATATGTAGGCCTGCCTATTTAGGAAAAAGAAAGGGTACCAGTGGAAGTGAGATGGGAAGGAAACAAGATAGGAAAGTGGGAGGCTCAAAGTACATTATCATACACGTATGTATATGAAAATATCATAATAAAATCCATTATTTTGTACAATAATTATATATTAGTTTTTTAAAGTTGAGATTTGATGGAGAGATAGCTTAGTGGTTAAGAGGACTTGTTGCTCTTTCAGAGGACTTGGGTTCAATTCCTAGCACGTATATGGTGGCTTACAACCATATTTAACTCCATTTCCAAGGGTTCTAACACCCACCTCTAGACTCCGTGGATATAGCATACACATGGTGCACAGACATACATTCAGGCGAAAGACCAATAAACACAATTTAAAAATAAATAAGTTTAAAAAGAATTTTTAAAGTAAATAAAAGCTGAGAGTTTACACATTCATTTTCATATACTGTGGTAGCTTGAATGAGAATGACCCCCATAGGCTCATATATTTGAATATTTGGTCCTAAGTTAGTGGAACCCTTTGGAAAGGATCAAGAGATGTGACCTTGTTGGAGGAAGTGTGTTACTGGGGCTTTCGAGGTTTCAAAAGCCTCAAAAGCCCACACCATTCTCACCTCTCTCTGCCTCATGGTCATGTCTCTAGATATGAGCTCTCAGTTACTGCTCCAGCACCGTGGCTGCTTGCCTGCTACCATGCACCATGACATGATTGTCATGGACCCATCTTCTGAAACTTTAAGTCTCAAATAAACTCTTTCTTCTATAACTTGCCTTGGTCATGATGTCCTATCATAGTAATAGAAAAGTAGCTAAAACATAGGCTTTCACAGAAAAATAAAAAGTTGAGGTAATTTATTGCTATTATACCCATCATGTAAGAAAAACTAATGAAAATTCATATAGTTGAAAGCAAAAACTTCAGACAATAATTCAAATCCATATGAACAAACAAGAAGTACCCATAGGTAATTATGTAAGCATAATACACTCATTGTTGATGTTGATGGATTGTCCTACTTTCTTCTTTTAATGAACTTGAAAAGCTATTATAAAATAATATAAATCATTATGTATTTCTGGGCGATATATATATATTCTTTCAATGTCAGCAAAATGGTGGAAAACAATAATAGGCTAAGAAAATTACAGCAAATGGTAAAATGACAATTATGACAGTATGCTGTTGAGTTTGTAGTATGTATATTAACTTTCTGTTAGTAGAGTGAATACTCAAGTTCATTGATTAATATAAATAAAACCTGTTTGGGCCCTTAAGTTTATAGGTTTCAGTCCACCATCAGGCAGCCCTTCTGCTTTGGGTCTGTGCAAGCATATCATACAAGAAGCATATAGCAGAAGAAAACTACTCATCTCACAGATAAAAAATGAAGGAGAAAGTTAGAGGAAGATACCAGGATACCACACTTCCTTTAGCCATGTTCCCAATGACCAAAAGACTTCCTACTAGATCATAAAAGTTCTATCACCCCCATCCCCAAGCATCAAGGTACAGATCTAGCCTTGATGGTATGAGCCATTGGGTTATAGTCCAAGTCAAAACTATAACACAATAATACTGTCAGCCAAAGAAAAGAGAGCTAAAATTACATGGGAACTAATATATCTATTAGTGGAATTAAGCTATAACAAATCTAAGCTTGAGTGTGCTGTGTTAATATGTATATAATAATCCCTAGAGCAACCACTAAAAATGGAAAATTGTAAAATTAATATACTACATTAAAATTAATCATTTTAAGTTAAGGATAGCAGTAAAGAAAGAAAGCAAAAGACATGAGACACCATAAGCAGAGAAATGTGGCAGACATAAACCTAACTATAGTTCAATAATCCAATCAAAAGGCAGAGATTACTAAGACATGGGAGAGAAACTATAATGGACATTTTGTGCACACACTGTCAACACCTGCACCCAGCCTCCAAATGAAGGTTTTGTCATGCCTCTGAACCTCACCCCAGAGTGAAGGCATTGTTGTCATATCTTCATGGATCTGAAGCTCTAAGATCTTTGACATGGCCTACTCATGTATACCACATTCACTCAGGACTTCACTCACTCAGGGCTTTCTCCACTCCCTACACTCCTTTTCAAGAAGATTGGCTAGATTGCAAGAATCCCTGGTAATCCTGTTAAGCATAGAGGAAATGAAGCAAGTAACCACACATGGCTTAGTACACCATCAGTAACTTTATCCTTTTCACAGTTTACAGACATTTGGGTACAAGGAATAATGTTGTGACAAGTTCCCTGCATTTCTTTTTACGTTATATCTTGGACTAGGTTTGAGGGAGGTTGACAATCCAGAAACACCTAAGGGCACAAATCAAAAGAGCTCTGATAAAACCTCCCTCTGGCTTCACTTACATAGCAGCTAACAACAAAGAAATCTTTTCTCAAGGTAGAAAAGGTAGTCACATGAGATTGTTTTCTGACTACAAACACACACACACACACACACACACACACCCTCATGTATCATACATACACACACAAGTAAGAGTCTCAAATAGGTAATCTAAGTTTTTGATTTTAAAAAATGTGGAAAAAGAAAATAAATTCAAATAGCAGAAGGAAAGAACTAATAAAGAACAGAAATCAATGCAATGGAAAACAGAAAAACAATAAAGTAATAGAAAGGGAAAAAAGCTGCTTCTTCGAGAAAGCAGATCCTGTAAACACTGGTGAGAACAGTAAACACTGGAATGTAGGAGTGGAATATCCGCTAGAGCCCTGTAGCTGCAACAGCAGCATTCAGGCTGCCCTACCCTTCGAAAGGCAGGCCTCATTTCAGACTATTTGAAACATACTCTGATTTGCTCCCAGGCTGCCTGGCCTCTAACATCATGACTCATATTTCCATTACTAGCCTCACAATTTGGCAGAGCAGAAATAAATGAGCTCTGTAGTTAGAGCTGGATTTTGTTTCCTGTTGCTTTCCAAATTGTGAAACCAAAATAATTGCCTTGAGGCTCCTTTTCCTCCTGAGGATATTGAAAATCATGTGATTTCCCCTCTCTCACAGGTTTATCATGAGAATGAAACAAAATTGGCATACACATTGTTAACAAATGAAGAACACTCATAAATGTGAGTTCTCTCTCCCCTTGTCACAATTGTGTTTTGGACATGCCAAAATAATTCATGGAGGCAATGAAGTCTTAAAGAAATGACTAAAAGGAAACTGGTCAATTCAACTTGCCAGATTTCTCAAAACATTGACTATGATAGTCTATTGAATTGCCAATAGGACAACAACTAAGACTTGCTGATATGCCAATACTTTAACAGACTATGCCCCTGAAGGACAGTATCATGTTTTTCACATTATGTCTTCAGCGCATATAATAATGCATGACAATGGTTTGCATGCTAGATCATTGCCTAGAATGAGGAAGAACTGCTTTATCATTTTGACTTACTTTTACTGAATCACTCCCAAATTATCTTCATATAAATAAAATCATTCAGACCATCTCCTTAGACCATCTGACATATTTTTTTCATCCAAATATGACTGTTGAACTGAGGGGGGTTGATATGTAGGGGACCCCCACTCCGGAGGAGTAGGATAGTTGGGGGAGGGGGGAGAGGAGGGAAGGATGGGATTGGGAGAGGTGGAAAGAGGGCACTGTGATGGAGAGGTAACTTGAAGTAATAAAAAAAATGTGGAAAAAACAACAAAACCCACAAAAAAATTCACCAAAGTCACAAGGTTAAAAGAAATGAGTATTTATTTTATCTTTGTAACTAATAAATTGGAGGCATCTATTGTTTTTATCAACCAGTAAATATACAAGGAACATTCTTTGATTATTAAAGCATTTTTTTATCAAAAGAAGAAGATGTCCTGAGCATCATAGGACTATTTATTTATTTATTTATCTATATCTGTTATAGTCTGGAGTAAGTTATTCTACAATTTAAATATAGAGGGATCACATCCAAAGATTTAGGTCTGCATGATCTGGCTGGATCCTTAGCATTTCTTCAAGTGTCTCTCAGCCATTTTAGATTCCTCTTTTGTGAATTCTCTGTTTAGATCTGTAACCCATTTTTTGATTGGGTTACTTGGTTTGTTGGTGTTTAATTTCTTGAGATCTTTATAGATTTTGGATATTAGTCTTCTGTCAGATATGGTGTTGGTAAAGATCTTTTCCCAATCTGTAGGCTGTTTTGTTTTAATGACAGTGTCCTTTGCCTTACAGAAGCTTTTCAGTTTCATGAGGTCCCATTTATTAATTGTTGGTCTTAAGGCCTGAGCTATTGGTGTTCTGTTCAGGGAGTTGTCGCCTATGACAATAAGTTTCAGGCTTTCCCCCAATTTCTCTTCTATTAGATTTAGTGTGTCCAGTTTTATGTTAAGGTCTTTGATCTACTTGGACTTAAGTGTTGTGCAAGTTGATAAATATGGGTCTATTTGCATTCTTTTACATGTTGACATCCAATTAGACCAGCACCATTTGTTGAAGATGCTGTCCTTTTTCCATTGTAAGGTTTTGGCTTCTTTGTCAAAAATTAAGTGGCCATGGGTATGTGGGTTTATTTCTGGGTGTTCAATTCGATTCCATTGATCAACTTATCTGTTTCTATACCAGTACCATGCTGTCTTTATTACTGTTTCTCTGTAGTATAGCTTGAAATCTGGGATGGTGATACCTCCAGATGTTGTTTTATTTTACAGGATTGATTTAGCACTTCTGGTTTTTTTATTTTTCCATATGAAGTGGAGAGTTGTTTTTCGAGGTCTGTAAAGATTTGTGTTGGTATTTTGATGGGAATTTCATTGAATCTGAATATTGCTTTTGGTCAGATGGCCATTTTTATTATGTTGATCCTACCTATCCACGAACATGGGAGACCTGTGCATCTTCTGATATCCTCTTAAATTTCTTTCATCGAGGACTTGAAGTCCTTGTACTGGTCTTTCACTTGTTTGGATAGAGTTACCCCAGGTATTTTATATTATTTTTGACTATTGTGAAGGGTGTCATTTCCCTAATTTCCTTCTCAGCCCATTTATCTTTTGTGTAAAGAAGGGTTACCAATTTTTTTGAGTTAATTTTGTATCCAGCCATCTTACTGAAAGAGTCTATCAGCTGATTCTTTGAGCAATCAACAAAATAGACAAACCCTTAGCCAAACTAACTAAAAGACAGAGGGAAAATACCCAAATCAACAAAATCAGAAGTGAAATGGGAGAAATAACAACACACATTGAGGAAATCCAAAGGGTCTTTAGGTCTTACTTCAAAAACCTGTATTCCACAAAATTTGCAAACCTAAGTGAAATGGACAATTTTCTTGATAGATTCCACCTACCAAAGTTAAATCAAGATCAGATCAACAAATTAAACAGTCCTATAATCCCTAAGGAAATAGATGCAGTCATTAAAAGTCTCCCAACCAAAAAAAGCCCAGGGTCAGATGTTTTCAGCTCAGAATTCTACCAGATCTTCAAAGAAGAGCTAATACCAATACTTTTTAAACTCTTCCACAAAACAGAAACAGAAGGAACACTTCCAAACCATGAGGCCACAGTCACCCTGATAGCTAAACCACAAAAATACCCAACAAAGAAAGAGAATTTCAGAAAAATTTCCCTCATGAACATAGATGCTAAAATACTCAACAAAATACTTGCAAACCAAATCCAAGAACACATCAAAAGTATCATACACCATGATCAAGTATACTTCATCCCAGGAATGCAGGACTGTTTCAACATACGAAATCATAATCCACCATATAAACAGGCTGAAAGAAAAAAATCACATGATCATCTCATTAGATGCTTAAAAAGCATTTAATAAAATCCAACACCCCTTCATGCTAAAAGTCTTGGAGAGAACTGGCATACAAGGACCATACCTAGAAATAATAAAGTCTATATACAGCAAACCAGTAGCCAACATCAAATTAAATGGAGAGAAACTTAAAGCATTTCTCCTAAAATCAGGGACAAGGCAAGGATGCCCACTCTCCCCATACCTCTTCAACGTAGTACTTGAAGTTCTAGCCAGAGCAATAAAAAATCAGGGGGATACAAATCGGAAAGGAAGAAGTCAAATTATCCCTATATGATAGTATATGTAAGTGACCCCAAAAATTCTACCAGAGAAATCCTACAGCTGTTTATGGCATCTTATTGGTCATTAATTATATTGGACTCTATTCAAAAGCAAATGAATGGACATATCAGAAATGATGCAATTAGCAGGTCCTTTACAAACTTGCAAGGCTTTAACTTCCTGTGCAGCAATATCCAATATTTTTTTTATCATGAACTCCTTCTCTATTAGCAATAAAATTCTTTATGCTGAACAATACATTAACCAAAATGAACTTTTCCTACTCTCACTACCCACAAATACAAAAATGTCCCTAAAATTATCCACTCATTTCTGAATTAGATCAAGCCTATCTTCTTCTAACTTTAAACAAACAAACAATAACAAAAAACTTGTTCTTTTGTAGGTGAAAGTTTCTTAACCTAGGCAGGTTATTATCAGGTAGATGATTAAAGAGAGTATACTCAAAACACACAACCACAGTAATCTTTCACTAAAATTATGAATGGCATCCTTTTCAATGTATTTTTTTTATCTAATAACCAGCTGGGCGGCGGTGGCACATGCCTCTAATCCCAGCACTTGGGAGGCAGAGGCAGGAGGATCTCTGTGAGTTCGAGGCCAGCCTGGTCTACAAAGTGAGTCCAGGATAGCCAGAGCTGTTACACTGAGAAACCCTGTCTCCAAAACAAAAATCTAATAACCCCATGCAATGCAAAGCATACCATTTCATGTAGTTATCACTTTCTCTATGATATGTTGTGCTTCCTGCCACTAGCAACAAAACCCTCAAGATGACTTCAGAGAATTATTCAATTAAAATTGTTTCTTCAGCTATTATAATCACCCATACTCCTGATTCAAGAGTAGAGATAGGTATGGATCAGGCTACTCAGAATTTCCATATCAACATAGCTATTTCAGTGACCATGTGGTGTAGAACAGACATGAACCTGAAATAAGGCTCTGGAAATTGCTATCTTCACATTCCCCATCTTAGAGACCAGTAAGTAGCCCATCAACCTAATCTTCACTGGAGAAGTCACCAGAGGAACACTACAAAGAAAACCTAAGAAGCCAGGCACGGTGGCACACCTTTAATCCCAGCACTCAGAAAGCAGAGGCAGGTGGCTCTTTGTGAGTTCAAATTCAGTGTAGTCTATATAGTGAGTTTCAGGACAAGCGGAGCTACATAGAGACCTGTCTAAAATAAAACAAAGGAAGGAAGAAGGAAGGAAGGAAGGAAGGAAGGAAGGAAGGAAGGAAGGAAGGAA